>JAXIVJ010005183.1:5000-75000 GCA_036785665.1 Chirona hameri | reverse complement strand
TATGTGGGTATGTGGGTATGTGTGGGTGTGTGTGGGTAGGTGTGTGGGTGGGTGGTGGGTGGGTGGGTGGGTGGTGTGGGTGGGTGGTGGGTGGGTGGGTGGGTGGGTGGGTGGGTGTGGGTGGTGGGTGGGTGGGTGGGTGGGTGGGTGGGTGGGTGGGGTGGGCGTGGGTGTGGGTGTGGGGGTGGGTAATTGGTGAGATTCAGGAGTACTGGGTGCAGAGATGCTAGTTTGGTTAAAGATGCTGGCCGGAATGTTTCCTAGAATCCTGTCTGTATCGGTTGTGCATAACAGTTGCATAATGATAAATGTGATGGCTGCATTGTGATAATAAATCAATTGTGCGCATGATGGAAATGAATCGTGTGCGAATCGGATGTGTCCTTACGATTCACTCGTTTTCAGAGTTTTCTGTTACGCGGGCATCGCACCCGATTCTGTCGTGGGACCCGATCTTCCTCCGCTTTATCCAAGACGAGAAGGACTGGAAGGAGATTGTCACCGGCACAGGTGGGTCCTCCCAGAGATGAAAAATGGATGAAAATTGGCCACACAGCTGTATAATTTTTAATTCATCTTGGGAAAAACGCGCGGCAGCCAGTCAATCGAAAGCTCTCCAAGCGCAGTGTGCGAAAGACATCGGACATGCGGTCCTTCGAATATTTTGATAGGTGCCTGTTTCCTGACGTGCTGTTTTCGTATCATGCATTCCAAAGTTTCTGCAATTGTGTAGCAAATATCTGTCGTTTTGTTCACATCAGGTGGTCGGGTTGGTCCGGGACCGAGTCTATCCGCCACAGTCTCCGCACCACTCATTGCGGTCACTAATCCCGAGTCACTAATCCCGAGTCACTAGTCCTGAGTCACTAATCTTGAGTCACTAATCCTGAGTCACTAATCCTGAGTCACTAATCCTGAGTCACTAACCCTGAGTCACTAATCCTGAGTCACTAATCCAGAGTCACTAATCCTGAGTCACTAATCCTGAGTCACTAATCCCGAGTCACTAATCCCGAGTCACTAATCTGAGTCACTATCCTGAGTCACTAATCCAGAGTCACTAATCCGAGTCACTATCCTGAGTCACTAATCTTGAGTCACTAATCCTGAGTCACTAATCCTGAGTCACTAATCCGAGTCACTAATCTTGAGTCACTAATCCGAGTCACTAATCTTGAGTCACTAATCCCGAGTCACTAATCCCGAGTCACCATCCCGAGTCACTAATCCTGAGTCACTAATCTTGAGTCACCAATCCGAGTCACCAATCCCGAGTCACTAATCCTGAGTCACTAATCCTGAGTCACTAATCCTGAGTCACTAATCTTGAGTCACTAATCCCGAGTCACTAATCTTGAGTCACTAATCCCGAGTCACTAATCCTGAGTCACCAATCCCGAGTCACTAATCCTGAGTCACTAATCTTGAGTCACTAATCCTGAGTCACTAATCCTGAGTCACTAATCCTGAGTCACTAATTCTGAGGCACTAATCCTGAGTCACCAATCTCCAGTCAAAGAGCAGGCCAGCGGACCAGCGTTGGATTTTTGGCCATTTTCTGGACTTTTGAGGTCCAAATAATTTTGCTCTATTCATTTTTGTTTTGCTGGAAATTTTCTTTTTTTCACCTGATCTTACTGACATTGCGGTTAAAATAAAATACATTTTCCTCATAATTATTTCATATATATTACAAATCAGGAATTTTCGAATAATCTACTGGCCGGGGTGGTCCAGTGGACACTAGACTTTGGTGCAGAGACCACACTGACTGGGTTCGACTCCCACCTAGTCACCCGCGTTGGTGACTCGTCCGACCCGATGTGACCCTTGAGAAAGCCTTGTAAACCTAATCCGAAAGAGACCAGAAGGAGCGCCTCCTGTAAGGGGGGGGGGGGGGGTGAGATGAAATAAATTAAATCTTCTTATTAATCTTAATACTTTCACAACAATGCAATTTTACTCTCCACCTATGGATTTTTGCTCTCCGGGCCAGGTCATGAAACAAAAATCCAACACTGCAGAGCGGACAGCTGCATCCCAGAGCCGTGGAACACTGCAGCAATCAGTCTGAACGTCCGGCCAGCCGGGTGGCAGATAATCGGGGTTTGCAGGCCCTGTTGCCCTTGAAGACGTTCACCTTGCAGTCGGTAATCTCACCTCGTTACTGCTTTCGTAACATGGAACATGTATTTCGTGGCCTAAGAGGCATAGGTGTCACTTCTGCAATCTGTTGTTTTCGTATTGATGTGGAAGTTTGATCGTGTTTTAACATTTTCTACGAACTGAAAATCAATATTTTGATAGGGACGCTCGACTGCTAGCTAGCATTTATTGTGAGTGCCAACAGTGTTATTTATTTCCTAAGCAGCCTCTCGTCTTTGTTACCTGGATTACCTCGGCATGGTCGGGTATCTTTTTATCAGTATGAAGCGTCCATCCTGATATCGTCAAGCTGATATGCATATCAACTGGATTATAGATCTGGTTGCTTGTACCGGGCATGGGGACAAAATCCCCTTCGGGTACTATCTCTGCTTATCTCTAGCAGCCTTGGGCTTCACAAAGCTACAATTTTTCAACGCTGGCTTTGGATTTGGTTTTGCTGATAACCAACGCGGCCTTATGAACTGGCGCCGCTTCGCGCTTTCGCTCCTGCAATATGTCAACAACAACAAAAATTATAAAAAACGGCTATAAAACTACTACTTTATCGATAATTGTGAGGTTGTAATCCGTCCTCTGTTCCTTGGCTCCCAACCTCGAAGACGTTGGTTTTGACTTCGATATTCCGGAAGTCACGTCCCAGTTAACTTTTTCGCTCAGGTCATAAATGACCATAATTACTGTGGGGTCCAAAAACTTCCCAGTAGAGACTTGATTTTTGAGACATGATGTGTCAGTCTATGATTTAATATGCGTGCCCGCATTGTAACCGCCCTGTTTTTCCTGTCATGCAGGTGTTTCCCCAGGTATGTAGGCAAGGGTTTCCTCATTGATAGGTCACGTCGAATTATGTCACGCTCCTATTCAAATGTTGCCGACTCGCTCCCGGCGTATATCCCGGCTATCCCCGTGAAGATCCTGGTCTCCGTTGGTACTGCCTGGGTTTTCCAGTGCTCAGCCGACCGGCATAACATTGGCGATAACATCATTGCTGGATTAAAGCGCAGAGTAGCCACAGCTTTGTGGATGCTGTTTGCTTAAAATGTGTGTTACGTGCGCGGTCAAGGCTTTGCAAGAAATGTCGGGCACTTTGTTAGCACACCGCCCAATTTCGAATCTCAGCCATAATATATATCCGACAATTTACATCTGGTATGTATCTGGTTAAGCCACCACTTGTGGCTGCATCCTGCTGGAGGGTAAGCTGTTACATTGCTTTGGGTGGGAGTTAGGCTGTTCTGTAGTGTGTCAAACCTTGAGTGTGGTACAATGTTTCCCGTCTATTTTTGTACCCACATAAGTATGTGGTTGTTGAATGCTGTCTTGTTATTAGAGCTAGAGATTCTTATTTGACCAATATCATCGCTTCACCATGTAACAAATTAGACTGATTGAGATGGTATTAGTAGTTTCCTTTACTGTACTACCGAGTGTAAGCCGCCTGGTCTGCCAGTATTGTCTCTTGTCGTATCACAGCGCTCAATGCAGCTAAACGATCTCACACCGCTGTGTCATTGATCTATCCTTGTTTGTCACTGATCTATCCTTGTTTGTCACTGATCTATCCTTGTTTGTCACTGATCTATCCTTGTTTGTCACTGATCTATCCTTGTTTGTCACTGGTCTATCCTTGTTTGTCAGTGACTGCCACTGATCTACCCTTGTTGTTATGCATTCCGATCTTGTGTCCAGCGCGTTAGTCCCATTATTGTCCATCGTCTCCGTCTGCTCATACTTTGGGCGCCATACAACCGTGGCAGCTGCGACGCCCGTGAGCCCCAATCATCGTCACGTCTGCCGGTACTGGACACCTGCCCGTCCATGTCTCGCTGGACACAGATGAAGCCTACCCCAGTACTGAGACTCGTACCGTTGGCTGTGCGGCAGGCTACCTAGAGAAGGTGGAGCGACAGCTGAAGTCACTGAACGCTACCATCCGCGTCAGGAAGGGGGACAGTCGGTTTGATGAGCTGCTCACCTACGGCAGGGAGCTGGAGGTGAGAGTGCGTGGCGGTTGCTCACCTACGGCAGGGAGCTGGAGGTGAGAGTGCGTGGCGGCTGCTCACCTACGGCAGGGAGCTGGAGGTGAGAGTGCGTGGCGGTTGCTCATCTACGGCAGGGAGCTGGAGGTGAGAGTGCGTGGCGGTTGCTCACCTACGGCAGGGAGCTGGAGGTGAGAGTGCGTGGCGGCTGCTCACCTACGGCAGGGAGCTGGAGGTGAGCGTGCGTGGCGGCTGCTCACCTACGGCAGGGAGCTGGAGGTGAGAGTGCGTGGCGGTTGCTCACCTACGGCAGGGAGCTGGAGGTGAGAGTGCGTGGCGGCTGCTCACCTACGGCAGGGAGCTGGAGGTGAGAGTGCGTGGCGGCTGCTCACCTATGGCAGGGAGCTGGAGGTGAGAGTGCGTGGCGGTTGCTCACCTACGGCAGGGAGCTGGAGGTGAGAGTGCGTGGCGGCTGCTCACCTACGGCAGGGAGCTGGAGGTGAGAGTGCGTGGCGGCTGCTCACCTACGGCAGGGAGCTGGAGGTGAGAGTGCGTGGCGGTTGCTCACCTACGGCAGGGAGCTGGAGGTGAGAGTGCGTGGCGGCTGCTCACCTACGGCAGGGAGCTGGAGGTGAGAGTGCGTGGCGGTTGCTCACCTACGGCAGGGAGCTGGAGGTGAGAGTGCGTGGCGGCTGCTCACCTACGGCAGGGAGCTGGAGGTGAGAGTGCGTGGCGGCTGCTCACCTACGGCAGGGAGCTGGAGGTGAGAGTGCGTGGCGGTTGCTCACCTACGGCAGGGAGCTGGAGGTGAGAGTGCGTGGCGGTACTGGGAATTATCCGTGACGGGATGTCAGGCTGGAGGTAGAATATTAAATTTGTAAAAATAAACTAGGTATAGATCATTGTTTTGAAGTCCGCTGTTAGTCAACTGAAGTCTACTTAGCTATGCTTTCCTCACTTCCTTGCTTGACTGAAACCCTTAATATCATCCCAAACTCTTATCATCATCCGCTCCACTTCCTTGCATCGACACTCCCTCCCCTCCCCTCCCCTCCCCTCCCCTCCCCTCCCCTCCCCTCCCTCCCCTCCCCTCCCCTCCCCTCCCCTCCCCTCCCCTCCCCTCCCCTCCCCTCCCCTCCCCTCCCCTCCCCTCCCCTCCCCTCCCCTCCCCTCCCCTCCCCTCCCCTCCCCTCCCCTCCCCTCCCCTCCCCTCCCCTCCCCTCCCCTCCCCTCCCCTCCCCTCCCCTCCCCTCCCCTCCCCTCCCCTCCCCTCCCCTCCCGCCGCCGTCGCTCCTCTATTCTAACCGTCTCCCGTGCCCTCCGGCAGACGCACCTGTCCAACGTGCTGCGCTCGCGCGCGCGGCTGACGGACGCCACGTACGCGGTACGCCGCCAGCACGGCAGCTACGGTCGCGTGCTCAGCCAGTGGTCGGCGATCGAGACCCAGATGGGCGACGGCCTGCAGAGAGCAGGACATTACATGGACACGCACGCCGCCAGCATCGACACCTTTGTCGAGGAGGAGGAGGTACGGGTACATGGACACGCACGCCGTCAGCATCGACACCTTTGTCGAGGAGGAGGAGGTACGGGTACATGGACACGCACGCCGCCAGCATCGACACCTTTGTCGAGGAGGAGGAGGTACGGGTACATGGACGCGCACGCCGCCAGCATCGACACCTTTGTCGAGGAGGAGGAGGTACGGGTACATGGACGCGCACGCCGCCAGCATCGACACCTTTGTCGAGGAGGAGGAGGTACGGGTACATGGACACGCACGCCGCCAGCATCGACACCTTTGTCGAGGAGGAGGAGGTACGGGTACATGGACACGCACGCCGCCAGCATCGACACCTTTGTCGAGGAGGAGGAGGTACGGGTACATGGACACGCACGCCGCCAGCATCGACACCTTTGTCGAGGAGGAGGAGGTACGGGTACATGGACGCGCACGCCGCCAGCATCGACACCTTTGTCGAGGAGGAGGAGGTACGGGTACATGGACACGCACGCCGTCAGCATCGACACCTTTGTCGAGGAGGAGGAGGTACGGGTACATGGACACGCACGCCGTCAGCATCGACACCTTTGTCGAGGAGGAGGAGGTACGGGTACATGGACACGCACGCCGCCAGCATCGACACCTTTGTCGAGGAGGAAGAGGTACGGGTACATGGACACGCACGCCGCCAGCATCGACACCTTTGTCGAGGAGGAGGAGGTACGGGTACATGGACACGCACGCCGCCAGCATCGACACCTTTGTCGAGGAGGAGGAGGTACGGGTACATGGACACGCACGCTGCCAGCATCGACACCTTTGTCGAGGAGGAGGAGGTACGGGTACATGGACACGCACGCCGCCAGCATCGACACCTTTGTCGAGGAGGAGGAGGTACGGGTACATGGACACGCACGCCGCCAGCATCGACACCTTTGTCGAGGAGGAGGAGGTACGGGTACATGGACACGCACGCCGTCAGCATCGACACCTTTGTCGAGGAGGAGGAGGTACGGGGAGAGGGGAGGGGCGCGACAGTCGGCAGGGGAGTGAACAGAGGGTGGGGGAACCGCAGAGCAGAGGTATGCATGCACTGGTGAAGAGAAGATAGCACATGAGATGTTTGTATTTACAACCACTTTGGGGGGGGGGGGGTAGGATAAGGCCGCCTCGGTCCGCTAGGACCATTGCGCAGCCATGAAATGAAGGAGAAGGGGTAAAGTAGGTCAAAATGGAACGCTGACCGGGCAACCGTCTATGGACTTACAGGGCTCTTCCCCGCAAGGCGAAGCTGCGAGGAGGGCCCAAGCCATAAAGGCGGCCACCACTCCCGGGGGTGGCTCGGGGGCTATCACATGCCCGGTGGTCAGCGACCGCCAGACCCGGGTTAACGAGGGCGTGACAGAGGATGGAGGACCGGCAGTCGGGAAGATTTAAAGGGATCTGTCTCACACAATCTTTTCAGTGTCCTTTACCCATATATTTTCACCAATATTCGTGTTGGGTGTGTATTGACATCAGTGTGTCTTCTGTTCGTGTCCTTGACTCGCCAGTACGCCGCCATTGCCAGGAGTGCCTTCCCTGCGCTGGTTCGTGACTCGTGCACCCCCACACCGCCGCTACAGATGTACATCGACCAGCTGAAGGAGTACATGTACTACGCGGCCGCGCTGCAGGCCGTCTGCCACAAGTACACGATGCGGCAGTACCAGCTGGAGCGGCTAGACGACTCGCTGGCGGCGCTGGCACAGCGCAGGGAGAACGCCCTCCAGGGTCAGTCACGGCCAGGGCAGACCGGCAGGTCACGGTCAGGGCAGACCGGCAGGTCACGGTCAGGGCAGACCGGCAGGTCACGGCCAGGGCAGACCGGCAGGTCACAGTCAGGGCAGACCGGCAGGTCACGGCCAGGGCAGACCGACAGGTCACGGCCAGGGCAGACCGGCAGGTCACGGCCAGGGCAGACCGGCAGGTCACGGCCTGTCGACTGTTTAGCAAGGCCGTGACAATGCGTTGCTATCAAACTCATTAAATGACACCTTTGCTTAGCAGGGTAATTACCGTTCATTTGAGCCACTTCAAAGGGTTGTGACTGTCCTGTTATTCGTATTTGTGTTAGTGCCTGCTTGGCCACTTCTGGTGACCCTGGTGTTGACCCCCATGTCTGCCCTCTGGTGACCCTGGTGTTGACCCCATGGCTGCCCTCTGGTGTCCTTGGTGGTTGCCCATGTCTGCCCTCTGGTGATCCTGGTGGTGACCCATGTCTGCCCTCTGGTGACCCTGGTGTTGACCCCATGTCTGCCATCTGGTGACCCTGATGTTGACCCCATGCCTGCCCTCTGGTGTCCCTGATGTTGACCCCATGTCTGCCCTCTGGTGACCCTGGTGTTGACCCCATGTCTGCCATCTGGTGACCCTGATGTTGACCCCATGTCTGCCCTCTGGTGACCCTGGTGTTGACCCCATGTCTGCCATCTGGTGACCCTGATGTTGACCCCATGTCTGCCCTCTGGTGACCCTGGTGTTGACCCCATGTCTGCCCTCTGGTGACCCTGGTGTTGACCCCATGTCTGCCCTCTGGTGTTCTTGGTGGTTGCCCATGTCTGCCCTCTGGTGACAAGTTCAAGTTCAAGTTCATGTATTTCAAGGAGCGTCCACATAGTGGGTATTCTGCACTTAGTCATAGCTAGCATGGCCCATGATCCAGCACATACATACACAGTGAAAGTGATACAATCAGCAGATACAGTCGATAGTCAATCAGCGATTTAAAGCACACAGGAACGAGCGGCGCGAGCGGGCATGGACGGCAGTCGCTGGCAGTCGGTTCCATGCGGCGGCAGCTCGATACGGAAACTGCCGCTGAGTGGCGGTCAGCCGGACGCGTGGCAGATGGAGTGAGCCAACGCCGTCCGAAACAGCTCGAGTCTGGCGTTGGGAAGACTCGACACGCGTCGCAAATAGAGCACGCAGAGCGTGGGGCGACTCGCTGACATGCAGCGCCCTGTGCACGTTCAGGCAGTCACGGTGGCGAACAGTTTCCGCGACTCTATGCCATCCGAGTGCTTCAAGGGCGGGGGATATGTGGTCGCAGCGGCGAGTACCACTCACAAGCCTGGCAGCGAAGTTGATAATTATCTGCACTCTACCTAGGTGACACTCGGCCGCGCCACCCCAGACAGACAGGCAGTAGAGGATGTGCGGGAAGACGTGAACTTGGACTAGGAGCTTCAGAACCTCAGGAGTGAAATGGTGCCGAGTTTTGAAGAGGGACACGAGAATTGCGTTGCAGCGCCGAACGATTAAGGAGATATGGGGTTCCCAGGTGAGGTGTTGGTCGAGGAGTACACCCAGTACCTTCACTGAAGATGATGGGTAGATATCTGTGCCAGAAGTAGTAATGTGGAAGTTGTTGGTCTTTTTGAGGGAGGGTTTGGTGCCAACCAGCATGAAGTCTGTCTTTGTGGGGTTCATTTTGAGGCTATTAGACTGGAACCAGTTTTGTAGGCACTGGATCGACTCCTCGACCCGGGCTTTCAAGTTAGAGAGACCGACGACATCAGGAGTGGCGGAGTCAAGGAGTTGGGTGTCGTCGGCGTAGGATAGAAGGCGGCCGTGGGGAAGGAAGTTGGGTAGGTCATTGATGAGAATGAGGAAGAAGATTGGACCGACTAGGGATCCCTGGGCCACCCCATGGGATAGGGGTAGAGTGATTGAGCCGCCGCTGACCGTCTGTCTCCTACCGCTCAGGTAGTCTCTAAACCATTCCGAGGACACACCGCACTGTTCGAGCTTAATGAGAAGGACGTCATGATCAACACTGTCGAAGGCTTTGCTGAGGTCGATCGTCGTAATCGACGCGACATGGCCGTTGTCGACAGCCCTTGCCAGCCATTCCACAGCGTCGATCAGAGCGTCCTCTGTCGAGTGACATGGACGGTAAGCATACTGCATTGGCGTCAGTACATGGTGGTCAAGTAGGTAAGAGCTGAGCTGCGAGCAGACGACCTTCTCCGCGATTTTCGACAGTACAGAGAGTATAGAAATGGGCCGAAAGTTGTTGAGGTCAGACCGATCGCCCGATTTAAACACTGGAGTGACGCGCGCGATCTTCCAGGAAGAAGGGAAAGTACATGACGATATAGAAGAGTTGATCAGGTGTAGGAGATGCCAGCCGATTACAGGGAAACACTTCTTAATAGCAAGGAGAGGCACACCGTTGTCACCGACGGCCCTCGATGCACTCATCTTCCCGATTGCGGTTGAAAGTTCCGGCAGAGTGGCCGGGCACAGGGAGAGGGCTGAGGCACAGACACGGTGCGGGCGCGGTCCAGCCGGAGTCGTGCCAGCACTGTCGCGCATGGCCGCTGCCTCCGCTGCGATACGAGGTCCGACGGAAGCGAAGTGGGCGTTGAGTTCGTCTGCCCGGTTGGCCAGGTCGTCATCGGGTGTGGCGCGCCCTCTCGCTGGCTGCATTGCGAACTGCCTGAGTTGGTTTCAAAAATTACGCCGCTCGCTCAGCAGACCACTGCACAGGTACGAGCGACGTGCGAGGGTGATTAGTCCCTTCACTCTGTTTCGGCATTGCTGGTGCGTGCGGCGTGACTCCGGGGTGCGGCAGTGCTCCCAGGTCTCGCGGGCGCGGTCGCGCTCCTCCATGGCTGCGGAGACTTGCGCGTCGCCTCGCAGCCACGGGCAGCTCGGTCGGCGTGACGTCACAGTGGTGGTCGAGCAGTGGATGTCGACTGCTGTGTTCCATACTGTCATGAACGCGTCCACCTTGTCGTCGACGGTGCCAGCGGCGTGGAGCGGCTCCCAGTCCGCGAGCAGCAGGCTCAGGTTGAGCGCGTCCCAGTTGACGCGTTTCCACGGCCGCATGGTGGTGGTGATTGGTCGTCGGCGCTCTCTGGGGACGGGAGCGCAGAGCAGCACAGGCTGGTGGTCCGCCACGGGCTCGGGGAGAACCTGGATTGAGTCCTGGAGGTCCGTCACGTTGGTGACGATCAAGTCGAGCAGTTTCGGTGTCGGATGGAGGTGGGTAGGCTTGTCGACTAGCTGTTTGAGACTCAGATCACTCAGGATGGTCTGGAAGCCGCGAACACCAGGGCCGTCCGGGTTGAGAAGATTGACATTGAAGTCACCCAGTACGAACACCGGTTTTCCCGTGGCGACGGCAGTTTGTAGCTGGTCTCGAATTTTTTTTTTCAGGCATCGGGATGTCGGTCCTCCCGGCGGTCGATAGATGGCGCCTATCACTACGGTGCGGCGGCCGGGGCCGCTCACCGAGATCCACAGGGACTCCACCGTAGGATCAGCACCACCTATGTCGAGTTTCACCGCACGGAGTGAGTCCGCGATTAGTATGGCGACTCCACCTCCGCGCGGCTGGGTCTGCTGGGCTGCTGTCGGCCGGGCGACACTGCGGTCGTGCCGCAGTATGCTGAATCCCGGGAATACCAGCACCCTGTCGAGCACGTCGGGTTTGAGCCCTGGTGGTGACCCATGTCTGCCCTCTGGTGTCCCTGATGTTGACCCCATGTCTGCCCTCTGGTGACCCTGGTGTTGACCCCATGTCTGCCCTCTGGTGTCCTTTGTGGTTGCCCATGTCTGCGCCCTCTGGTGTCCCTGATGTTGACCCCATGTCTGCCCTCTGGTGACCCTGGTGTTGACCCCATGTCTGCCCTCTGGTGATCCTGGTGTTGATCCCATGCCTGCCCTCTGGTGTCCCTGGTGTTGACCCCATGTCTGCCATCTGGTGACCCTGATGTTGACCTCATGTCTGCCCTCTGGTTTCCTTGGTGGTTGCCCATGTGTGCCCTCTGGTGATCCTGATGTTGACCTCATGTCTGCCCTCTGGTGACCCTGGTGTTGACCCCATGTCTGCCCTCTGGTGACCCTGGTGTTGACCCCATGTCTGCCATCTGGTGACCCTGATGTTGACCTCATGTCTGCCCGCTGGTGTCCTTGGTGGTTGCCCATGTCTGCCCTCTGGTGACCCTGGTGTTGACCCCATGTCTGCCCTCTGGTGACCCTGGTGTTGACCCCATGTCTGCCATCTGGTGACCCTGATGTTGACCTCATGTCTGCCCTCTGGTGTCCTTGGTGGTTGACCCCATGTCTGCCCTCTGGTGTCCCTGATGTTGACCCCATGTCTGCCCTCTGGTGACCCTGGTGTTGACCCCATGTCTGCCCTCTGGTGATCCTGGTGTTGACCCCATGCCTTCCCTCTGGTGACCCTGGTGTTGACCCCATGTCTGCCCTCTGGTGACCCTGGTGTTGACCCCATGTCTGCCATCTGGTGACCCTGATGTTGACCTCATGTCTGCCCTCTGGTGTCCTTGGTGGTTGATCCCATGTCTGCCCTCTGGTGTCCTTGGTGGTTGCCCATGTCTGCCCTCTGGTGACCCTGGTGTTGACCCCATGTCTGCCCTCTGGTGTCCTTGGTGGTTGCCCATGTCTGCCCTCTGGTGACCCTGGTGTTGACCCCATGTCTGCCCTCTGGTGTCCTTGGTGGTTGCCCATGTCTGCCCTCTGGTGTCCTTGGTGGTGACCCATGTCTGCCATCTGGTGACCCTGATGTTGACCTCATGTCTGCCCTCTGGTGTCCTTGGTGGTTGACCCCATGTCTGCCCTCTGGTGTCCTTGGTGGTTGCCCATGTCTGCCCTCTGGTGTCCTTGGTGGTGACCCATGTCTGCCCTCTGGTGTCCCTGATGTTGACCCCATGTCTGCCCTCTGGTGATCCTGGTGTTGACCCCATGCCTGCCCTCTGGTGTCCCTGGTGTTGACCCCATGCCTGCCCTCTGGTGTCCTTGGTGGTTGCCCATGTCTGCCCTATGGTGTCCTTGGTGTTGACCCCATGTCTGCCCTCTGGTGACCCTGGTGTCTGCCCCATGTCTGCCCTCTGGTGATCCTGGTGTTGACCCCATGCCTGCCCTCTGGTGTCCCTGGTGTTGACCCCATGTCTGCCATCTGGTGACCCTGATGTTGACCTCACGTCTGCCCTCTGGTGTCCTTGGTGGTGACCCATGTCTGCCCTCTGGTGTCCCTGATGTTGACCCCATGTCTGCCCTCTGGTGATCCTGGTGTTGACCCCATGCCTGCCCTCTGGTGTCCCTGGTGTTGACCCCATGTCTGCCATCTGGTGACCCTGATGTTGACCTCATGTCTGCCCTCTGGTGTCCTTGGTGGTTGACCCCATGTCTGCCCTCTGGTGTCCTTGGTGGTTGCCCATGTCTGCCCTCTGGTGATCCTGGTGTTGACCCCATGTCTGCCCTCTGGTGTCCTTTGTGGTTGCCCATGTCTGCGCCCTCTGGTGTCCCTGATGTTGACCCCATGTCTGCCCTCTGGTGACCCTGGTGTTGACCCCATGTCTGCCCTCTGGTGATCCTGGTGTTGATCCCATGCCTGCCCTCTGGTGTCCCTGGTGTTGACCCCATGTCTGCCATCTGGTGACCCTGATGTTGACCTCATGTCTGCCCTCTGGTGTCTTTGGTGGTTGCCCATGTGTGCCCTCTGGTGATCCTGATGTTGACCTCATGTCTGCCCTCTGGTGACCCTGGTGTTGACCCCATGTCTGCCCTCTGGTGACCCTGGTGTTGACCCCATGTCTGCCATCTGGTGACCCTGATGTTGACCTCATGTCTGCCCGCTGGTGTCCTTGGTGGTTGCCCATGTCTGCCCTCTGGTGACCCCGGTGTTGACCCCATGTCTGCCCTCTGGTGACCCTGGTGTTGACCCCATGTCTGCCATCTGGTGACCCTGATGTTGACCTCATGTCTGCCCTCTGGTGTCCTTGGTGGTTGACCCCATGTCTGCCCTCTGGTGTCCCTGATGTTGACCCCATGTCTGCCCTCTGGTGACCCTGGTGTTGACCCCATGTCTGCCCTCTGGTGATCCTGGTGTTGACCCCATGCCTGCCCTCTGGTGACCCTGGTGTTGACCCCATGTCTGCCCTCTGGCGACCCTGGTGTTGACCCCATGTCTGCCATCTGGTGACCCTGATGTTGACCTCATGTCTGCCCTCTGGTGTCCTTGGTGGTTGATCCCATGTCTGCCCTCTGGTGTCCTTGGTGGTTGCCCATGTCTGCCCTCTGGTGACCCTGGTGTTGACCCCATGTCTGCCCTCTGGTGTCCTTGGTGGTTGCCCATGTCTGCCCTCTGGTGACCCTGGTGTTGACCCCATGTCTGCCCTCTGGTGTCCTTGGTGGTTGCCCATGTCTGCCCTCTGGTGTCCTTGGTGGTGACCCATGTCTGCCATCTGGTGACCCTGATGTTGACCTCATGTCTGCCCTCTGGTGTCCTTGGTGGTTGACCCCATGTCTGCCCTCTGGTGTCCTTGGTGGTTGCCCATGTCTGCCCTCTGGTGTCCTTGGTGGTGACCCATGTCTGCCCTCTGGTGTCCCTGATGTTGACCCCATGTCTGCCCTCTGGTGATCCTGGTGTTGACCCCATGCCTGCCCTCTGGTGTCCCTGGTGTTGACCCCATGTCTGCCCTCTGGTGTCCTTGGTGATTGCCCATGTCTGCCCTCTGGTGTCCTTGGTGTTGACCCCATGTCTGCCCTCTGGTGACCCTGGTGTCTGCCCCATGTCTGCCCTCTGGTGATCCTGGTGTTGACCCCATGTCTGCCCTCTGGTGTCCCTGGTGTTGACCCCATGTCTGCCATTTGGTGACCCTGATGTTGACCTCATGTCTGCCCTCTGGTGTCCTTGGTGGTGACCCATGTCTGCCCTCTGGTGTCCCTGATGTTGACCCCATGTCTGCCCTCTGGTGATCCTGGTGTTGACTCCATGCCTGCCCTCTGGTGTCCCTGGTGTTGACCCCATGTCTGCCATCTGGTGACCCTGATGTTGACCTCATGTCTGCCCTCTGGTGTCCTTGGTGGTTGACCCCATGTCTGCCCTCTGGTGTCCTTGGTGGTTGCCCATGTCTGCCCTCTGGTGATCCTGGTGTTGACCCCATGTCTGCCATCTGGTGACCCTGGTGTCTGCCCCATGGCTGCCCTCTGATGACCCTGGTGTTGACCCCATGTCTGCCCTCTGGTGTCCTTGGTGTTGACCCCATGTCTGCCCTCTGGTGACCCTGGTGTTGACCCCATGTCTGCCCTCTGGTGACCCTGGTGTTGACCCCATGTCTGCCCTCTGGTGATCCTGGTGTTGACCTCATGTCTGCCCTCTGGTGTCCCTGGTGGTGACCCATGCCTGCCCTCTGGTGACCCTGGTGTTGACCCCATGTCTGCCATCTGGTGACCCTGGTGTTGACCCCATGTCTGCCCTCTGGTGACCCTGGTGTTGACCCCATGTCTGCCCTCTGGTGACCCTGGTGTTGACCTCATGTTGGAATATCCTAGGATTGGGAAATTTGGGTGGAAAACAACACCCTAAGTATGGATACTATTTTCCCCTCTTTTTCCTGAGTTTTGCTGTGGATTTTCCACTCCTTATTTTAAAATGTATTGAATAATTTAAACCTTGATACTGATGTATGGATATAATGATAGTGACAGCCTTTGGAGGGAAAGACAGGTAATAATTGGCATAGGTAATAACTAATTATGGTAAGCTGCGGGTAATTGGGTATTGTTAAAGCCGAGTACATATGGTTTTTATATTTATTTTTCCACTATTTATGCTTATTTTTTTTAGCCAGAATTTTCCACTCCGCGCCCCACCTCCAAAGCAATCCCAGGACCCTGGCATGTTGGCAGGTAAACCAGGCCTGATGTGGCGGCTTCTGGGCAGTGTTGACACGGACGAGGTTCGTGAGATGAAAGTGGCGGACATCGACCAGCAGGTGGCCGATACCGAGAAACAGATCCAGCAGCACACTGAACAGCTCAGGTGGGTTACTGTACTGGTACCGAGAAACAGATCCAGAAACAGCTGGGGTGCATGGTTTTCGATTCTCGATGATACCATACTTTTGTATTGTTTAAACTTTAACATGTGATCTTTTTTTTTGCGAGATTGTGTAAGCTTGGTGCAGATTTTCTTTGCTTTGTGTAATTTTATATCGATCCGTGTTCATTTTAGTCTGAGTCCGAAGCACTCCACTAGTACTTCTTGTGTCAAATTTCTAAGCTGGTGAAACCAAGGAACTCACCTACATGGTAAGCGCGCGGGTTTCGAGAAATTATTGAATTTAACCGTACCTGGTGGTCATTGCTAACGCGAGATGGCATTGTCGGCGCAGAAATGGCGGCGGCGCGTGTTTTGTTTACGTCTCTAGGGGAGCATATAGTTCTCTTTCGACCGGTTTCACGTGTGTGCCTGTATCTTGAAGCCCACAATCGAGACGTCGTGCGAGCTGAGATATCACGTATTTGTTTTGCTCAATGCTTGGAGATTATTTGGAATGTTCTCTTATACTGTCCTTTTTTTGCTCCCAGTGAGTTTGTTGAGAAGGCTCTGGAAGACGTTGAGCTATTTCATGCCCGAAAGGTTAAAGATCTTCGAGAAACCATCATTAACTACATGAAGCTGCAGATTCGTATCTGCAAAAAGGTACGTAATGAACCCACCTGGCAGTGGTACTAATTCCGCAGTTCCCAGCATTGTAGAAGGCTGTTGAATTATTATTATACCAGGCGAGGTACGAGTATTGAACAGCCAGAATATTAGTGATGCTCATAGGTTTTCGAATTTGGGCATGCAGGTGGAGTTCTAGTATGTTGACAGACTAGGTGAACATTTGCGAAGTTGTGGTACCTACTTATCTTCCGACTAGATTTGTCACCGATGGCTACAGATTTGTCACCGGTTAGACCGGCAGAATGGCAACTTTTCCAGCCCTGATCAGGTAATATAGCGCAACGCTATTTTTTTTCTTCTAACCGCCACCCATTAATAGGTGACCAGGAGTGTCCCCGCCCTCGATCCCAACGACGCACGGCACCTTAAGTTAACACCAGAGAACAAAAGAGAAAATGTCGCGGCACTCCCAGCTAAGAAATGGAAACAAACATAAACAAGCATATGAAGAGAGGTAGTTTGGGTGTTAGATGTGGTGATATAAAAGAAGGCGAAAAGTAGTCATTGTTGAAAACAGCAAATGACTGCCCCCCAACTACGTCCCAGGATATCATCCTCACTCATCCTCATCCAGGACAGGACGAGGATGGATTCATTCATTCTCATCCTCATCCAGGACAGGATGAGGATGGATTCATTCACTGTGTTAGTAAAGGGGATATCAGTCATACAGGGCGGAGGACAAATTCTAGTCTATTTTCAAGTTTTCTTGCTGTTACTTTGTGAACCCCACTCAGCTAAGCGTAGCTTGTTGCTGAGTAGGGATCCCAAAGCCAGCGCCAATGAATGGGTATATACCTAATGATATACCATATAATAATATATCTGGTATTATATAGTAGGAAATGATAATGGATCGTATGTGGATGACAGGTAATATATGACTGTATGTGACAGGAAATGTGATTACATGACAGGTAATATATGACAGGAAAGGTAATTATGATATATAGGACAAATATGTAATCCGAGAATATTTCACATTGTTCTTTGGAATGAACATGAAAGGTGTTACAATCACGATGTATATGTACATCAGCATATTCTATATTGAAGCTCTATATTTATTCATGTAATGTGTTTAAACTCGTGAAATGTTGGTAACTACACTGATATTACCAACAATTAAGTATTATAGTGCTGTCACTACCGCATTGTTTTCGTCATATTCCTCCAGAATTTGACGTTTGGTGATATTTTTTTATAAGTTGCTTAGAACGGGGAATGGCATTAAGTTGTGGGAAAACAGATGATATTGAAGAGTTCCATAGACGTGGACCAAACCAAGCTATTGTGCGGATGCGGTAAAGTTTCCTAGTAAATATTTAAATGAAGTGACGTGTTATTCTAGATCCACGATGGTTAGGCGGAGATAAATTGAAGAGTGATCTAATCAAGGTTGGAGCTCCTCGGATAATGACACTATGCATTACAAGAATGGACTTTTGTTTAGCAATATCTGTAAGTTTAAGTAGCTGAAGTTTAAGAAATATTTGGTTCGAGTGGGCAATCCTATGTTGATTGTCAATAATCCTAACTGCTTTCTTCTGAAGAATTAATAGTTTATTGAGTAATGTTTGCGCCGAATTTCCCCAAATAAGGCAGCAATAATTGAGATGGGGCATAACTAGACTATTATAATAATAACAGATATTTGCGGCCAAGGAAGGATCTTGATCGCTTTAGTATGCCAATATTTCGGCTAATTATGACAGCTATGTGATCAATTCAGACAGCTCTTCCACTTTAGGTTTGTATCTATGTATACGTCGAGATACTTTACAGTCTCAGAGTGTTTGATAATGACTTCATTCAAAATTACTTTAATCTTTACATCTTGATTACTACTATTATACAGTTGATAAAACGTCTTTCTAGTGTTCAAGGAAAGTTTATTTATCTGAAACCATTTGCAAAGCATTAGTAAATTTGAGTCTAGCATATTTTGTAGGTTTACTGCGTTATCGGCTTCAAAGAAAATTGCTGTATCGTCTGCATATAACAAAGTTGATGCCTGTTTGCAAACATTAGGAATATCATTTATGTACAGAATAAAGAGCAGGGGTCCCAAAATAGATCCCTGTGGGACACCAATGTTTATTTTTTGCAAACTGGATTTTATATTGAGATATTCAACACACTGATACAGATCATTTAAATACGATTCAATTAAATTTAGAAATGTGTCCAAAAAGCCATATGCCCTGAGTTTGCTTAGTAGTATGCTATGTTCCACCGTGTCAAAAGCTTTTTTAGGTCAAGTATATCCCACATGTAATATTGTTGTGCTCAAATCCTTTTAGGACTTTATCTTGTAGGAGGAGCAGGGGCATATATGTTGAGTGACCCTTTCTGAAACCGAATTGATTACAGCAAAGAATATCGTTATTTGAAATATGATCTATCATTCTATGATGTATAATTTTTTCCAGAACTTTTGAAAGGTAGGGCAAGATGCTAATTGGCCGGTAGTTGTTCATATTTGTATTATCTCCTGATTTAAAGATCGGTCTAACCACTGCAATTTTAAGTTTATTGGGAAATACCCCAGCTTGTAAACAACAATTTACAAAATGGACAATGTGGTGAATGATGGAATTATAAGTAAGTTTAAACAATTTACCATTAATGTTGTCAACACCAGCCCCTACATTTTGCATGTTTGTAACAACCTTCATAAGTTCATCACTGTGTGTGAGCTCCAATTGATTTATTGTGTGATTACAAGTATTTACGAACATTAAGGGGCTCTCAGAGCATGGCTCAATTGTACTTTGTAGTACTTTCCCCACAGAGCTGAAAAATTTGTTAAAGCTATTAGCTATTTCGCTTGGGTTATCAACTTCAATATCATTTTCATTCTTGAAGGAATTAGGTAAGCGCCTTGTATTGCTTTTACCTATTGCATGTTCATTAAGTATGTTCCACATTTTCTTTGCATTATTTCTGTTTGTTTGAAGTTGAGTTTCTATGTATTTCTTTTTTGCACATCTTATAATCCCATTTAGGATGTTCCTATACTGATTATACTTTTTCTTGTTATTTGGTGAAGGATGTTTTTGCTTCAAGGCAAATAGCTTTGATCGGTGAATGATGGATGAAAGGATTGCAGGAGATATCCATGGCTTAATTGCGCCATTTGTTCTATTCGTTTTATGCTGATAACTATACCGATTTTTGGTTGTTAAATAGGCATGTAAAAGAACATCACATGCTTCCTCTGGATCACTTATATTTTCAAAGCCATCTAGTGCATGTATCAAGTCATTTGTGAACTGAGTAATTTTGCTGTAATCAAAATTGACCTTGGTTTTTCTTCTGTTTTCATTGAGCACAATGTGTTTATTTAAAGTTGCAAATACTGGTTTTATTATTTTGTTACAAAATATATTGTCAATGAGAGAAGCACAAGTGTCTTGAGCTCTAGTGGGCTTTGATATTAATGGCAGAAAACCAGACGATGCCAAGGTACTAAAAAATTATAAATTGACAATAGCCTCTGGTTTGATTAGTAAGTTTTGCCATATTTATTGGGATCAATACCGATATCGTATCATGTCATTAATTAGAAAGAGTGGGAAAGCGCAAAGCAAATACATGACTGTTTGGTTGCAATTTTTACGCTTAATTTGATTTCGTGTTAAACAAATCGGTCCTCTAGATGAGACATTTGAGGCGGGCAGTATGATTAACCCTGACCAGTGCAGGGAGGGGGACATCCCCCTGGATTTTTCGGGAATAACTCGCGTATGTATCAACCGATTGCGATGAAACTTTCAGTACCCTACTTTTGAACAATTTGACCCGTGGCACTGAGATGGATATGCTGGAGCTGCCGCGGGTTAGGACAGAACACGCAAAGCGTAGTTTCCCTTACAGGACGGTAGCCGCTTGGAATGCGAGGCTGAGATGAGGCGGTAGGCCGCTGTGTGTGCGATAGGAATAGGCCAGGCTCTTTTGATTAGGTTTTATTTAGGTTTATAGTTTGTCTTGATCTGTGCATTAACAAAAAAAATGTAAGAGTTTGATAGGAATGTTTTTACCAAGGGTTGATTTTAAACATTGTCACCTGTCACATCACGCGAGGCTTGAAAAGCCATTTCATGGAGACTTCAATAAACTGTCTTCTGTCTATGACCTGTTTCTCAAGGTCATGTCAGGCGCAACTAGCGTCCCGTAGTATCCCGTAGGCCAGTGTGTTAACAGGTGACATTTATGGTTTCCACTGAGATCACATTCATGACCTCGGTTGACGTGTTCAGAGGTCAATCGAGGTCACTAACCTCCGATGACCTGAGATGACTTTTTGACCTCTTGGCAGTTTGTAGGACATTTTGTGACGCTGCTTTCAAATTTGGCATCCATTTTACATAATTATATGTTCCACTGGGGTCATGCACTTTCACAGTTCAACCGAGGTTACTGATCTCCGATGACCTGAGATGGCGTTTTTGGACTCTGGTAGTTTGTAGGACATTTTGTGACGCTGGTCTCAAATTTGGCCCCTCATTTTGCATAATAATATGTTCCATTTGGGTCATGCTCTGTCAAAGGTCAATCGAGGTCACTGATTTTCGATGACCTAAGATGACCTTTCGACCTCCCATGGATTTTAAGAACATGTCATGGCCAAGTATGCTTTGCAGATATCTATCAACTGTAGATAAACACAAACAAAAAACAGCCGTCTATGATGGACAAGCATGAATGCGGATATCTCAGTGATATTAGAGCAAAGGTAAAATCTGGTCAAAGGTCAACAGGGACCTAGAGTTAATGGAAATGCATTCCTCTAACGACAAGAAATGTGCTGCATTTTCATTCACGACTCTAGCTAGATTATAATTCAATCTCTACACAGGCACGATTTGTATGTCATCCTGGCCATTGGCATTGCCTCAGAGGACACCTAATGATCCAGAACCTTAACTTCGGGTATCAACGGCTTCCACTCATCACAAGAAACACGCTCGTTTTGTTTTTAATCGAAGCTCTAGCTCAATTAGGGGCGAAACGCGAGGTGTATCCCCCCCCCCCCCCCCCCCCCCACACACACACACACCTGCACGGTCACGTAGGTATCGGACCCTGCACTGGCGAGGGTTAAAGTAGATGTGTGTATTTGAGTTTCATTGGCCGTATTCTTTGCTCATTAAGACAAGTCTACCTCCGAAGCGGCTCTACTTCCACTGGCCACTAACCAGATTACTCTGATCGTGATTTTGATGTTCGCTAGTCGAACAAAGTGCGTAGTCAGATTCGACAAAATGTTAAGTTATTTTGAACTACTCTTCAGAGGCATTGTCTCAATTCGTCTAACTCGTGAGCTTTGCCAGGCCCAAAACTAGGAAATAACCAACAATAACCATCAAAAGACCACCAATCAGCCCACACAATTCTGCACGGACCTGTGATTTTAAGCGTATCTGTTTCGATTGTGGCAGGGTCTGCAGACGTGGCGCCATTTCCGTGACTGTGTGGACAGTCTGGATGGCTCGCCACCGCTGCCTGAGCTGCCGCAGCACGATCTCGGCTCGCCGTAGAGGCGGCACGACTCCACTGCTGCTAACTCCCGACCTCCCGGAGCGTCGGAAGGGGCCGCTGCGCCCTGCGTCGCCGCGAATCCCACGTGGAGGACTGAGGGACGAGCAATGACTGTCGCGAATCTGTTGGCTGCTGCTGCTGGCGTCATTGTGGGCTTGAGGTGGGGGTGGGGCTTCGGAAGCATTATTTATTTGTGTTTGTATATGTGTACACACGTTTATGTCGTGTTGGAGTGCTGATGTAAGCTGTGAATCTCGCGCGGAGATCAGTTCATGAGTCATGAGTGACAGATTGTTGTGTCAATTGGCGTACTTGTTATTCCATTTGTCCGGTACATATATTGCTTTATCACGTCCCAGCGACCGATGTGTTGCCGCGCTGACGCTGGCTAGTTGTCGCGGAGTATTATACTGAGCGTATATTTTCGTATTACCTTTACTTTTCGTACTACCTTTGCCATACCAACAGCCGGTGTTGCTAAGTCGACCGCGCTCCGCGTGTGCAGTCGGCTGTGTGTGCGACTGCTGTGCCACTGCTGTGTCACTGCTGTGTCACTGCTGTGTCACTGCTGAGTCACTGCTGTGCGACTGCTGTGTCACTGCTGAGTCACTGTTGAGTCACTGCTGTGCCACTGTCGAGTCACTGCTGTGCCACTGTTGAGCCACTGCTGAGTCGGCTGCGCTTCACCTTGTGTGGTGGCAGCGGGCTCAACTGCTTGTGATGTAGATCGCTGACCGCTCTGTGTCGCCTGGCTTCTGACAATACATGAATGGTTATCGGTGCTGTAGTAGTGTCAGGTGAGATTGTGATGCGCAGTTGGCGCCTTTGTGACCGACACGTTTTTTGCGATGATAAATCCAGCATTCTCTTTTGGTCTGGTGTGTAGCGCTGCATACGTATAACTGGCATTGGCGCCATCCGTCGTACTACCAACGGCTCAGCTTACCGAACATAGTTTACAGACTGTTCGCTACTATCGAACAACATAACTGAAAGACCTGATCAAAAAATAGATTTATTTTAGAGTTGCACTGCATAAGTTATGATGTTATACAAGCATCGTGATAAATATGGTTTGCTTTTTTAGTCATGCTTACACTTTGCGTACTGTAGGCATCGCAGTATTCCCGATTTACAAAACTTTACAAACGGGCGGGCAAATTAATGGTAAGGCGGGCGTCAAGACATTCAGCCATCTGTAGGATGCCCCAAGGGCAAGAGTTGCCTGCATCTCGCCTTCCCTGCCTTCATGCTCCAGTTGCCTTCATGCTTTTTGCACTGCTGCAGACGTAACGGAATCTCCCGGCGCGAAGCTTGCCTGGTTCTCTCCGGGCGTTTCGGGATTCTTTCGCGTTTAACCAGTGCCCTGCTGGGGGGGGGGGGGGGGGGGGGGGATCTGCCCCTCCCCTCCCGGATTTTCTCAACAACTTGAAAACTATTATAGATATCGACGTGAAACTTTCAGTACCTTATTTGTAATCGAAGCTCTAGCTCAATTAGGGGCGAAACGCGAAATTGATGCAGTACTTTGAGAGATAATGACGTTTTAATGCCGTCATGTCATGCCATTTTTGGTGAAAAAACGAGGATTGAAAAATCGTAGAAAATCGAGTTTGATTGAAATTGCAAATAAAAAAAAACGTAAAAAGAAGAGAAATGATATTCTCTTCCAAGGCTATCTCAGATGTTCTAAATTTTGGGGTTTTGACCAAAACAAAAAAAATAGACATTTGTTTTTTTCGTTAGAATTTACACAAAATCATTTTTTTGAAGCTATTAAAACAAAACGGAAGATATATTAGAGAACCAAGTATGGACGATACCCAAACCAAATTGCAAAGCAATATCTTTATTTTTGACTAACTTATGGCTCCCAAAGTATAAGTAACTCATGACGTCATTTTTTAAGTTGCGTTTGTTTTGCTTTTAGTGACCAGATGCATACAAATAAATGCCACTGCTGTATTTTTGAGACAAAGCTGGTCTAGAAACATGCCTTTTGTATTGGGATTAATCAATTTCAAATTGTGTCCTTATTGTGACCTGACCTTGACCTGAGTGAGGGTCATTATATGGGGTCAGGTTGTGAAAATGGCTGCTACTATCGAATTATACGTGTAAAATAACTACATGTGTCGCATGGCTTTCGTAGACCTGTGACCTTATGTGACCTGACCTTTCCTTGACCTTGGCTTACAATTTCACTTTTGCTTATGCTGGAGATGCATTATAGGGTAAGATGGGGCAACACGCCCCATCGGGGTAAAACGCCTCACCAAGATATCTCGGAATTTAAAAGGTCCCGGGTAAAAATATTCTGCTCCACAAAACAAGCAACATATGGTCAGTGAACTCATAGAAGGCGACATAATTTCTGCGGCGCTTTCCAGAGATATAAGTCAAAGTCTGTTTTTGGAGCCTTTTCTGTTATTTCAGTACTGAAATGGACCAGGAGCATTCTTTCTCTCAACACTTTTCTTCCAGATAATTCAAGCCAACTGAAAGGTCAGCATCTGTTCTAGGAAAAGGTCTATTGCGCATGTATGGGTTCATGCACGTTGTTAGGCTTGGCTCGCTTTTCATCGAAAGCACGCAATGGGGTAAACGCCCCTTTCGTCTTGGGGCAAGACCGTTGATGACCTATTGTGCCTAAACTGTTCAACTGATCTAAATAATGGACATAGGCCCAGTGAATGCATATTTAAAGAGCCTTTGATTGCTTTTTTTCCGTTTGTTCCCAGCTATCATAGTTACCGAGATATTTGGGGAAATCTGAGACAGATTCCAGGAGTTACCATGGCGACCTTTGACTACCTCTGTTGACCTAAGTATTGACCTGAGCCAAAAAATGACGAAATAGTTTCCACATTAATTCCGTCGAGCTATCGAACGGTATTTTTGGTTTTCGCCTACTCTCCATAGGAGCCAAGTTCGAGGGGATGGGGCGTTATGCCCCATCGACAGGGGGCGTATTGCCCCAGGGGGTTGGGCAATACGCCCCTTTTGCAGGTTCCTCGAAAATCGTCGCCTACAAATGTGTTAACTGAAGAAGGTATAATTAGGCGATGCAGAATACAAGCCAAATCTCCAAACTATGTGAAAATGCTATCACTCCCCGCCTCCGTCAAATAGGAAACGAGATTTTCAGCAAAATGCATCTAATCTCATCAATCAGTCTTGCCCCATGCTACCCTACCTTTGAGAGCACTTTGTGCGATAATAGTCACAATCTAAGGCTTTGGACGGAAAGTATGGCCCAAAAACCCAAATACCTCAATTTTGACATTTGACCTGACCGTGACCTGACATGTGGCCTTATTGTGAAACTTTCACGTTTGATTTAGATGCGTCTCATTGAGAGCTTTCGAGTGTCGCCTTGCGTGTCTCTCTGTGGTTATTGTTCGGAAGATAACGAGGGGGGGGGGGGGCAGAATCTGCTGCCCCCCCCCCCCAGCGGGGCGCGTTCGGCTGGAGACCCCAGCGGGGCGTGGGTTAAAGGGAAATAATGACCTTTTGATTTTGTCTTTGGCTACCATTATGGTATTAATTAAAATGATGTGATCTAAATTTAATAATTAAATACAATTGTTCCCTAATTCAAAGTTGGAAGTTTGTAAAAATTAAAAAGCAAGTACATATACTAATTAACCCGCGAGTTACTGGGGTATATTTCATAACGCGATTTACTGGGGGGGGGGGGGCTATTCCCCCCCCCCCGGATCTCCGGAACTACTGGACCGATTGTAAAAATTCAAACGGCATTCGATAGCCCTGGGAAATTTATCGAGGTAAACCTAATATTGTTGACCTCGGGGTCACGGATGACGTCACAGGTACAAAATCACAGGTACAAAACGAGTGACGTCACAGGTACAAAATGTCAAGTACAAAATGTTTGACCGTGTCAAAAGGTCTCGATGGATGGAATTGTCGCGCAAAATTGCGATATTAAACGCATAGGCTGTCGATAAATCGGTTTGATTCGTGTGTCTGACACTTCTAAGTACCTTTCTAAGCTGTGTATGACCTTGGGTCAGGTCAAGGTCATCCGAGGTCACGAGGTCAAACTGCAGATTACGGTCATTAGGCGTTGTAACACATGCTTATGGGTTTGTGTTTCGTCTAGAACGCGAAAAATGACCTTAGAACATTGTTTGTTCCATATAAATAGAAGTAAAAAGCAAAAATGGAAATGCGTTTTTTATGCATAGTAATGCTGTGAGAGGTGGTCGATTTTTGTCATTTAAAGGTCATAACTCAGTCATTTTTGAAGATATCGATTTCAAATTTGGTACACATATTCACCGCTCACGTCTCGATCACATATTCCGTTTTTTGGATAATTCGGATTTTTTCTTGAAAATTTTGTAAAAACAAAATGTATTTGGATTTCTCAAAATTTTGAATTAAAAAAACCCTAAAAAATCCGAGATAGCAGTTTGATAGCCTGGTCTATTGTCAGTAATTTGATTTAAGACAATTGAGTTTATCTTAAACATCGTACCTTTGACAGCGTTTTCCGCAAACCATTATTTTGCAACAAAACCCGAAGAACATGACGTCACTCTGACGTCATTCCCGGTTGACCTATCATAACCTCATATTTTTTTCCAACATGTGTAGAATTGATGTGAGAGAAGGTACTGCAAGTTCGGTGACGATACCGGTGTTCGTTTAGGAGTTATTGGAAAATAACGGGAGGGGGGGGGGGGGGGGCAAAAAATACCCCCCCCCTCCCCCTCCAGTAGGTCGCGGGTTAAGGCACGAAGGATTCTTTTGAAGTCGTTCACGCCTTGTGAAGTATGTTTAAAGTGCATACCGTCAGGCAGGAATAAGAAAGCCAGGTCACCAGGTCCCGGGAACACAAAACAAAAACGGTCTGGATGGGTTTTAGGGCGGCATTTATCATTAGTCCATATAACACAGTCTTCAGTGGCTGGGTGGGAAGAGGATGGTCGGGGTGCCGATCGTTGGTTTTCAGCAGGTATGTGGTGCTTTCAGTGCTGAGCTCAGCACATGTATTGTGAGATAGCATACCCATCTTTAGCGGATACAAAAACACGAATGATGAAATCAATATGAATATTTCACTAAACGCCTTCTGTTCTGATTGTTCAACAATTGTTGAATATCTTCCTGCTCAGTTGTGTTCTCCAAATGATATCACAAGAACTATTTACCCCTTTTAACCTCAAATTCAAACAAGTGTCATGGCCAAGTACCGTGTATAATGCAGTCACTGACTCTTTCCATTAGGAGCACGTTAACACGAGCACTGGAGGGGGGGGGGGGGGCGGCGGCGGCACTTGTGTGCCCCCCCCCCACATGGTTTTCGTGAATAGCTCGAAAACGAAGCGGAGCAGGGCGGTGGTTTTTGTGCGACATTTAAGCCAACACAATAGCGGATCGTTTGACGCCAACACAATTGAAAATCGGTCGGTATTTTTTTTAGTTATATGGATTTGAAGTCGATGGCAGCCAGAATCGAGGTCGGCGAAGTGATATCTTCGGAACCAACAGTCGGATCGGGATGATTAAAATGACATTCGGTGGCCAATGTCAATGTTCATCCCCGAACACAACTTTGGACACCCTGCTGGTGACCTGTGACGTCAAATAGATCAAATTCCCAAAATGGTGACATTTGGCCAGATTTGACCTTCGTGGCCTCGTTTGACCTATAAGATATTGACCTAAGGTCACCTAAACGTCAGCAAATGTAGATCACCATAGCACCTAGCTACCCTGTAAGTTTGGTCGTTCTAGCTATCATACTTTTTACAAAACTGCCCCCCCCCCCCTCCAGTGCGCGTGAGTGGCATATACCCCTCTCCAGTGCGCGTGTTCAGTCTGCGTATTCTCTGTTCGTCTGGCGTCGTCTGCCGCCGCCCGACGACATACGAGTCAAGCCGCCCAGTCCCGACCTAAATGACCGACAATGGCCCGACTTGTTCTGACTCTGCACTATAGCACCTGTTCCGACTGAGCTGCATTGTGCGGGCCAGGGACGCACAGGTGTGTCGCGTCTCTACCGGGGCGGGGCGCCTGCCTCCGGACGGGGCATGTCAGCTCCTCCTGTGTGTCTGCCGGCTGCCGCCTGCCCCACGTGTCTGCCGGGGCTGTCATCGCGGGCTCGCGCCGAGTGACTGGTGGTGGGCGCTGCCGGTTAGACGGCACCCGGAGCTGGCATCGCGGGCTCGCGCCGAGTGACTGGTGGTGGGCGCTGCCGGTTAGACGGCACCCGGAGCTGTCATCGCGGGCTCGCGCCGAGTGACTGGTGGTGGGCGCTGCCGGTTAGACGGCACCCGGAGCTGTCATCGCGGGCTCGCGCCGAGTGACTGGTGGTGGGCTTAGCCGGTGAGACGGCACCCGACCGGCCGACGGTCGCCAGGCTGGCCGAGTTGGTCGAGTTGGTCGAGTGTCGGACCAGGAGCAGCTGCTGAGGTTTGTGGTGGACTAGCGGTGATGTGGTGACCAGGTCGAGTGACGTCAGAGGACGGTGAGGTGGACAGCGGGAGGGATTCTGGGATTCTGAGGAGCGACTGAGACAGGACCGGTGCCGTCTCCATCGACATGCTAGCCGCTGTTGGTGAGTACGAAATGTCGTTCGTTAATTGTATACAAGTGTGTGTGTGAAAGGCATAGACATAGAATGATAGACATATAGTAAGACAGAAATGCATGAGAAAAGTCGCATAGAATAATAACCTGACAAATGACAACGGGTCATGAACAGTATGAAAGATAAAGTTCGTTTCGATAGCAGACGGTAAGTTCTGGTAAGTGACCGATCGTATAGGATAAAATTCGCGTGCTAATTTCGATAGGTAGGATAAACTTTGATCATGATGTGTAGACTGTATGGTATAGGGAGGGTTCGCTTATCCTCATCACTTCAAAACTATTATTCTTACCTGATGCAATCATACCACATTGCTACCTATAGGGGAGACTGGGGGATCGCTGAACTACGGGAAAACCGAAATTATCAATTATGTACGTTTAAACGCGTGGAAGGTGCCGGCTTCTGCTGACAGTTCCAAAAGGCTTAGTAGCTAGAAATGGTGTGTTGCTGGTGAAATCGCGCCGGTACTGCCATTTACTGAGATGCGGCGCGGTTAGAGCGTTTTTTTAGAATACGTAAAAATCAACCAGGTGCTATTTTAGAGGGCTATACTTTTTCGTTGGTGCATGCAAATTGGATATTAATAATTGTGCCTGAATCTGCAATGTGTAAGGATAACCCAAACATGGAATTACGATTGATGGTCAAGCTCTCGACAGCAATAGATTGAAGACATGTCTCCCGGGAAAAAGCCGAAATAGCACTGAAAAATTTCGGCGTTGCCGAAATTTGGTCTTGGTCTGGAAAAAATTGTCTTTTGAAAGAACGTCTTCCTATTTCCATAAACATTTTCAAACAAAATGGCATCCTTGAAAAGGGACAACTGTGGTTGCAACACTTGCATATATGCCTAAACAAGGCCACCTTCCGAAAGCTGGGGGAGGGGGGGGGGGGGGGAAGGGATGGAGGCATTCTGAAGTCGAATCTTTCCATCTAACGCCCATAGGCGTTTAGTAAAAATGTGTGGTTTTAAATATGGCTGCGTTTGCAAGTCTGCAGAATATTTTAGTCGGCGACTGCTTACAATGGGATTTTAATCCGTAAGCACTTCGATAGAAAAGCTTAAAGCTCATAAACTTTAAGTTTGTAGTAAGAGAACAGCTAGGGTAGACAGCAGTAAGAGAACAGCTAGGGTAGACCGTAGTAAGAGAACAGCTAGGGTAGACAGCAGTAAGAGAACAGCTAGGGTAGACCGTAGTAAGAGAACAGCTAGGGTAGACAGCAGTAAGAGAACAGCTAGGGTAGACCGTAGTAAGAGAACAGCTAGGGTAGACCGTAGTAAGAGAACAGCTAGGGTAGACCGTAGTAAGAGAACAGCTAGGGTAGACAGCAGTAAGAGAACAGCTAGGGTAGACAGCAGTAAGAGAACAGCTAGGGTAGACCGTAGTAAGAGAACAGCTAGGGTAGACCGTAGTAAGAGAACAGCTAGGGTAGACAGCAGTAAGAGAACAGCTAGGGTAGACCGTTCGTAGTAAGAGAACAGCTAGGGTAGACCGCAGTAAGAGAACAGCTAGGGTAGACCGTAGTAAGAGAACAGCTAGGGTAGACAGCAGTAAGAGAACAGCTAGGGTAGACCGTAGTAAGAGAACAGCTAGGGTAGACAGCAGTAAGAGAACAGCTAGGGTAGACCGTAGTAAGAGAACAGCTAGGGTAGACCGCAGTAAGAGAACAGCTAGGGTAGACCGCAGTAAGAGAACAGCTAGGGTAGACCGTTCGTAGTAAGAGAACAGCTAGGGTAGACAGCAGTAAGAGAACAGCTAGGGTAGACCGTAGTAAGAGAACAGCTAGGGTAGACCGTTCGTAGTAAGAGAACAGCTAGGGTAGACAGCAGTAAGAGAACAGCTAGGGTAGACAGCAGTAAGAGAACAGCTAGGGTAGACAGCAGTAAGAGAACAGCTAGGGTAGACAGCAGTAAGAGAACAGCTAGGGTAGACCGCAGTAAGAGAACAGCTAGGGTAGACCGCAGTAAGAGAACAGCTAGGGTAGACAGCAGTAAGAGAACAGCTAGGGTAGACCGTTCGTAGTAAGAGAACAGCTAGGGTAGACCGTAGTAAGAGAACAGCTAGGGTAGACAGCAGTAAGAGAACAGCTAGGGTAGACCGTTCGTAGTAAGAGAACAGCTAGGGTAGACCGTAGTAAGAGAACAGCTAGGGTAGACCGCAGTAAGAGAACAGCTAGGGTAGACAGCAGTAAGAGAACAGCTAGGGTAGACAGCAGTAAGAGAACAGCTAGGGTAGACCGTAGTAAGAGAACAGCTAGGGTAGACCGTTCGTAGTAAGAGAACAGCTAGGGTAGACCGCAGTAAGAGAACAGCTAGGGTAGACCGTTCGTAGTAAGAGAACAGCTAGGGTAGACAGCAGTAAGAGAACAGCTAGGGTAGACCGTAGTAAGAGAACAGCTAGGGTAGACAGCAGTAAGAGAACAGCTAGGGTAGACAGCAGTAAGAGAACAGCTAGGGTAGACAGCAGTAAGAGAACAGCTAGGGTAGACCGTAGTAAGAGAACAGCTAGGGTAGACCGCAGTAAGAGAACAGCTAGGGTAGACCGTTCGTAGTAAGAGAACAGCTAGGGTAGACCGTTCGTAGTAAGAGAACAGCTAGGGTAGACCGCAGTAAGAGAACAGCTAGGGTAGACCGCAGTAAGAGAACAGCTAGGGTAGACCGTTCGTAGTAAGAGAACAGCTAGGGTAGACAGCAGTAAGAGAACAGCTAGGGTAGACCGTAGTAAGAGAACAGCTAGGGTAGACCGTTCGTAGTAAGAGAACAGCTAGGGTAGACAGCAGTAAGAGAACAGCTAGGGTAGACCGTTCGTAGTAAGAGAACAGCTAGGGTAGACCGCAGTAAGAGAACAGCTAGGGTAGACCGCAGTAAGAGAACAGCTAGGGTAGACAGCAGTAAGAGAACAGCTAGGGTAGACAGCAGTAAGAGAACAGCTAGGGTAGACCGTTCGCAGTAAGAGAACAGCTAGGGTAGACAGCAGTAAGAGAACAGCTAGGGTAGACAGCAGTAAGAGAACAGCTAGGGTAGACAGCAGTAAGAGAACAGCTAGGGTAGACCGTAGTAAGAGAACAGCTAGGGTAGACCGCAGTAAGAGAACAGCTAGGGTAGACAGCAGTAAGAGAACAGCTAGGGTAGACCGCAGTAAGAGAACAGCTAGGGTAGACAGCAGTAAGAGAACAGCTAGGGTAGACCGTAGTAAGAGAACAGCTAGGGTAGACCGTAGTAAGAGAACAGCTAGGGTAGACCGTTCGTAGTAAGAGAACAGCTAGGGTAGACCGTAGTAAGAGAACAGCTAGGGTAGACCGTTCGTAGTAAGAGAACAGCTAGGGTAGACAGCAGTAAGAGAACAGCTAGGGTAGACAGCAGTAAGAGAACAGCTAGGGTAGACCGTTCGCAGTAAGAGAACAGCTAGGGTAGACCGCAGTAAGAGAACAGCTAGGGTAGACAGCAGTAAGAGAACAGCTAGGGTAGACCGTAGTAAGAGAACAGCTAGGGTAGACCGTTCGTAGTAAGAGAACAGCTAGGGTAGACCGTAGTAAGAGAACAGCTAGGGTAGACCGTTCGTAGTAAGAGAACAGCTAGGGTAGACCGTAGTAAGAGAACAGCTAGGGTAGACAGCAGTAAGAGAACAGCTAGGGTAGACCGTAGTAAGAGAACAGCTAGGGTAGACCGTTCGTAGTAAGAGAACAGCTAGGGTAGACCGTAGTAAGAGAACAGCTAGGGTAGACAGCAGTAAGAGAACAGCTAGGGTAGACCGTTCGCAGTAAGAGAACAGCTAGGGTAGACCGTTCGTAGTAAGAGAACAGCTAGGGTAGACCGCAGTAAGAGAACAGCTAGGGTAGACCGTTCGTAGTAAGAGAACAGCTAGGGTAGACAGCAGTAAGAGAACAGCTAGGGTAGACAGCAGTAAGAGAACAGCTAGGGTAGACCGCAGTAAGAGAACAGCTAGGGTAGACCGCAGTAAGAGAACAGCTAGGGTAGACCGTTCGTAGTAAGAGAACAGCTAGGGTAGACAGCAGTAAGAGAACAGCTAGGGTAGACAGCAGTAAGAGAACAGCTAGGGTAGACAGCAGTAAGAGAACAGCTAGGGTAGACCGTTCGTAGTAAGAGAACAGCTAGGGTAGACCGTTCGTAGTAAGAGAACAGCTAGGGTAGACCGCAGTAAGAGAACAGCTAGGGTAGACCGTTCGTAGTAAGAGAACAGCTAGGGTAGACCGTAGTAAGAGAACAGCTAGGGTAGACCGTTCGTAGTAAGAGAACAGCTAGGGTAGACCGTAGTAAGAGAACAGCTAGGGTAGACCGTTCGTAGTAAGAGAACAGCTAGGGTAGACCGCAGTAAGAGAACAGCTAGGGTAGACCGCAGTAAGAGAACAGCTAGGGTAGACCGTTCGTAGTAAGAGAACAGCTAGGGTAGACAGCAGTAAGAGAACAGCTAGGGTAGACCGCAGTAAGAGAACAGCTAGGGTAGACCGCAGTAAGAGAACAGCTAGGGTAGACCGCAGTAAGAGAACAGCTAGGGTAGACCGTTCGTAGTAAGAGAACAGCTAGGGTAGACAGCAGTAAGAGAACAGCTAGGGTAGACCGTTCGTAGTAAGAGAACAGCTAGGGTAGACCGTAGTAAGAGAACAGCTAGGGTAGACAGCAGTAAGAGAACAGCTAGGGTAGACCGTAGTAAGAGAACAGCTAGGGTAGACAGCAGTAAGAGAACAGCTAGGGTAGACAGCAGTAAGAGAACAGCTAGGGTAGACCGTAGTAAGAGAACAGCTAGGGTAGACAGCAGTAAGAGAACAGCTAGGGTAGACAGCAGTAAGAGAACAGCTAGGGTAGACCGCAGTAAGAGAACAGCTAGGGTAGACCGTTCGTAGTAAGAGAACAGCTAGGGTAGACAGCAGTAAGAGAACAGCTAGGGTAGACCGTAGTAAGAGAACAGCTAGGGTAGACAGCAGTAAGAGAACAGCTAGGGTAGACCGTTCGCAGTAAGAGAACAGCTAGGGTAGACCGTTCGTAGTAAGAGAACAGCTAGGGTAGACCGCAGTAAGAGAACAGCTAGGGTAGACAGCAGTAAGAGAACAGCTAGGGTAGACCGCAGTAAGAGAACAGCTAGGGTAGACAGCAGTAAGAGAACAGCTAGGGTAGACCGCAGTAAGAGAACAGCTAGGGTAGACCGTTCGTAGTAAGAGAACAGCTAGGGTAGACCGTAGTAAGAGAACAGCTAGGGTAGACCGCAGTAAGAGAACAGCTAGGGTAGACCGTTCGTAGTAAGAGAACAGCTAGGGTAGACCGTAGTAAGAGAACAGCTAGGGTAGACCGCAGTAAGAGAACAGCTAGGGTAGACCGCAGTAAGAGAACAGCTAGGGTAGACCGCAGTAAGAGAACAGCTAGGGTAGACCGCAGTAAGAGAACAGCTAGGGTAGACCGTTCGTAGTAAGAGAACAGCTAGGGTAGACAGCAGTAAGAGAACAGCTAGGGTAGACCGTTCGTAGTAAGAGAACAGCTAGGGTAGACCGTTCGTAGTAAGAGAACAGCTAGGGTAGACCGCAGTAAGAGAACAGCTAGGGTAGACAGCAGTAAGAGAACAGCTAGGGTAGACCGTTCGTAGTAAGAGAACAGCTAGGGTAGACCGCAGTAAGAGAACAGCTAGGGTAGACAGCAGTAAGAGAACAGCTAGGGTAGACCGTTCGCAGTAAGAGAACAGCTAGGGTAGACAGCAGTAAGAGAACAGCTAGGGTAGACCGTAGTAAGAGAACAGCTAGGGTAGACCGTAGTAAGAGAACAGCTAGGGTAGACAGCAGTAAGAGAACAGCTAGGGTAGACAGCAGTAAGAGAACAGCTAGGGTAGACAGCAGTAAGAGAACAGCTAGGGTAGACCGCAGTAAGAGAACAGCTAGGGTAGACCGTTCGTAGTAAGAGAACAGCTAGGGTAGACAGCAGTAAGAGAACAGCTAGGGTAGACAGCAGTAAGAGAACAGCTAGGGTAGACCGTAGTAAGAGAACAGCTAGGGTAGACAGCAGTAAGAGAACAGCTAGGGTAGACCGCAGTAAGAGAACAGCTAGGGTAGACCGTTCGTAGTAAGAGAACAGCTAGGGTAGACAGCAGTAAGAGAACAGCTAGGGTAGACAGCAGTAAGAGAACAGCTAGGGTAGACAGCAGTAAGAGAACAGCTAGGGTAGACCGCAGTAAGAGAACAGCTAGGGTAGACCGTTCGTAGTAAGAGAACAGCTAGGGTAGACCGTTCGTAGTAAGAGAACAGCTAGGGTAGACCGCAGTAAGAGAACAGCTAGGGTAGACCGTTCGTAGTAAGAGAACAGCTAGGGTAGACCGTAGTAAGAGAACAGCTAGGGTAGACCGTTCGTAGTAAGAGAACAGCTAGGGTAGACCGTAGTAAGAGAACAGCTAGGGTAGACCGTTCGTAGTAAGAGAACAGCTAGGGTAGACCGCAGTAAGAGAACAGCTAGGGTAGACCGCAGTAAGAGAACAGCTAGGGTAGACCGTTCGTAGTAAGAGAACAGCTAGGGTAGACAGCAGTAAGAGAACAGCTAGGGTAGACAGCAGTAAGAGAACAGCTAGGGTAGACCGCAGTAAGAGAACAGCTAGGGTAGACCGTAGTAAGAGAACAGCTAGGGTAGACAGCAGTAAGAGAACAGCTAGGGTAGACAGCAGTAAGAGAACAGCTAGGGTAGACAGCAGTAAGAGAACAGCTAGGGTAGACCGCAGTAAGAGAACAGCTAGGGTAGACAGCAGTAAGAGAACAGCTAGGGTAGACAGCAGTAAGAGAACAGCTAGGGTAGACCGTTCGTAGTAAGAGAACAGCTAGGGTAGACCGTTCGTAGTAAGAGAACAGCTAGGGTAGACCGTTCGTAGTAAGAGAACAGCTAGGGTAGACAGCAGTAAGAGAACAGCTAGGGTAGACAGCAGTAAGAGAACAGCTAGGGTAGACCGTTCGTAGTAAGAGAACAGCTAGGGTAGACCGTTCGTAGTAAGAGAACAGCTAGGGTAGACCGCAGTAAGAGAACAGCTAGGGTAGACCGCAGTAAGAGAACAGCTAGGGTAGACAGCAGTAAGAGAACAGCTAGGGTAGACCGTTCGTAGTAAGAGAACAGCTAGGGTAGACCGTTCGTAGTAAGAGAACAGCTAGGGTAGACCGTTCGTAGTAAGAGAACAGCTAGGGTAGACCGCAGTAAGAGAACAGCTAGGGTAGACCGCAGTAAGAGAACAGCTAGGGTAGACCGTTCGTAGTAAGAGAACAGCTAGGGTAGACAGCAGTAAGAGAACAGCTAGGGTAGACAGCAGTAAGAGAACAGCTAGGGTAGACCGCAGTAAGAGAACAGCTAGGGTAGACCGTAGTAAGAGAACAGCTAGGGTAGACAGCAGTAAGAGAACAGCTAGGGTAGACAGCAGTAAGAGAACAGCTAGGGTAGACAGCAGTAAGAGAACAGCTAGGGTAGACCGCAGTAAGAGAACAGCTAGGGTAGACAGCAGTAAGAGAACAGCTAGGGTAGACAGCAGTAAGAGAACAGCTAGGGTAGACCGTTCGTAGTAAGAGAACAGCTAGGGTAGACCGTTCGTAGTAAGAGAACAGCTAGGGTAGACCGTTCGTAGTAAGAGAACAGCTAGGGTAGACAGCAGTAAGAGAACAGCTAGGGTAGACAGCAGTAAGAGAACAGCTAGGGTAGACCGTTCGTAGTAAGAGAACAGCTAGGGTAGACCGTTCGTAGTAAGAGAACAGCTAGGGTAGACCGCAGTAAGAGAACAGCTAGGGTAGACCGCAGTAAGAGAACAGCTAGGGTAGACAGCAGTAAGAGAACAGCTAGGGTAGACCGCAGTAAGAGAACAGCTAGGGTAGACCGTAGTAAGAGAACAGCTAGGGTAGACCGCAGTAAGAGAACAGCTAGGGTAGACCGTAGTAAGAGAACAGCTAGGGTAGACAGCAGTAAGAGAACAGCTAGGGTAGACCGTTCGTAGTAAGAGAACAGCTAGGGTAGACCGTAGTAAGAGAACAGCTAGGGTAGACAGCAGTAAGAGAACAGCTAGGGTAGACCGTAGTAAGAGAACAGCTAGGGTAGACAGCAGTAAGAGAACAGCTAGGGTAGACAGCAGTAAGAGAACAGCTAGGGTAGACAGCAGTAAGAGAACAGCTAGGGTAGACAGCAGTAAGAGAACAGCTAGGGTAGACAGCAGTAAGAGAACAGCTAGGGTAGACAGCAGTAAGAGAACAGCTAGGGTAGACCGTAGTAAGAGAACAGCTAGGGTAGACAGCAGTAAGAGAACAGCTAGGGTAGACAGCAGTAAGAGAACAGCTAGGGTAGACAGCAGTAAGAGAACAGCTAGGGTAGACCGTAGTAAGAGAACAGCTAGGGTAGACCGTAGTAAGAGAACAGCTAGGGTAGACAGCAGTAAGAGAACAGCTAGGGTAGACAGCAGTAAGAGAACAGCTAGGGTAGACCGTAGTAAGAGAACAGCTAGGGTAGACAGCAGTAAGAGAACAGCTAGGGTAGACAGCAGTAAGAGAACAGCTAGGGTAGACCGTTCGTAGTAAGAGAACAGCTAGGGTAGACAGCAGTAAGAGAACAGCTAGGGTAGACCGTAGTAAGAGAACAGCTAGGGTAGACAGCAGTAAGAGAACAGCTAGGGTAGACAGCAGTAAGAGAACAGCTAGGGTAGACCGTTCGTAGTAAGAGAACAGCTAGGGTAGACAGCAGTAAGAGAACAGCTAGGGTAGACCGTAGTAAGAGAACAGCTAGGGTAGACAGCAGTAAGAGAACAGCTAGGGTAGACAGCAGTAAGAGAACAGCTAGGGTAGACCGTTCGTAGTAAGAGAACAGCTAGGGTAGACCGCAGTAAGAGAACAGCTAGGGTAGACAGCAGTAAGAGAACAGCTAGGGTAGACAGCAGTAAGAGAACAGCTAGGGTAGACCGCAGTAAGAGAACAGCTAGGGTAGACCGCAGTAAGAAAACAGCTAGGGTAGACAGCAGTAAGAGAACAGCTAGGGTAGACCGTTCGTAGTAAGAGAACAGCTAGGGTAGACCGTTCGTAGTAAGAGAACAGCTAGGGTAGACCGCAGTAAGAGAACAGCTAGGGTAGACCGTAGTAAGAGAACAGCTAGGGTAGACCGTTCGTAGTAAGAGAACAGCTAGGGTAGACAGCAGTAAGAGAACAGCTAGGGTAGACCGCAGTAAGAGAACAGCTAGGGTAGACCGTTCGTAGTAAGAGAACAGCTAGGGTAGACCGTAGTAAGAGAACAGCTAGGGTAGACCGCAGTAAGAAAACAGCTAGGGTAGACCGCAGTAAGAGAACAGCTAGGGTAGACAGCAGTAAGAGAACAGCTAGGGTAGACCGCAGTAAGAGAACAGCTAGGGTAGACAGCAGTAAGAGAACAGCTAGGGTAGACAGCAGTAAGAGAACAGCTAGGGTAGACCGTTCGCAGTAAGAGAACAGCTAGGGTAGACCGCAGTAAGAGAACAGCTAGGGTAGACCGTTCGCAGTAAGAGAACAGCTAGGGTAGACAGCAGTAAGAGAACAGCTAGGGTAGACCGTTCGTAGTAAGAGAACAGCTAGGGTAGACAGCAGTAAGAGAACAGCTAGGGTAGACCGTAGTAAGAGAACAGCTAGGGTAGACCGTTCGTAGTAAGAGAACAGCTAGGGTAGACCGCAGTAAGAGAACAGCTAGGGTAGACCGTTCGTAGTAAGAGAACAGCTAGGGTAGACAGCAGTAAGAGAACAGCTAGGGTAGACCGTTCGCAGTAAGAGAACAGCTAGGGTAGACAGCAGTAAGAGAACAGCTAGGGTAGACCGTTCGTAGTAAGAGAACAGCTAGGGTAGACAGCAGTAAGAGAACAGCTAGGGTAGACCGTAGTAAGAGAACAGCTAGGGTAGACCGCAGTAAGAGAACAGCTAGGGTAGACAGCAGTAAGAGAACAGCTAGGGTAGACCGTAGTAAGAGAACAGCTAGGGTAGACAGCAGTAAGAGAACAGCTAGGGTAGACCGCAGTAAGAGAACAGCTAGGGTAGACAGCAGTAAGAGAACAGCTAGGGTAGACCGTTCGCAGTAAGAGAACAGCTAGGGTAGACAGCAGTAAGAGAACAGCTAGGGTAGACCGTTCGTAGTAAGAGAACAGCTAGGGTAGACAGCAGTAAGAGAACAGCTAGGGTAGACCGTTCGTAGTAAGAGAACAGCTAGGGTAGACCGTAGTAAGAGAACAGCTAGGGTAGACAGCAGTAAGAGAACAGCTAGGGTAGACCGTTCGTAGTAAGAGAACAGCTAGGGTAGACCGTAGTAAGAGAACAGCTAGGGTAGACAGCAGTAAGAGAACAGCTAGGGTAGACCGTTCGCAGTAAGAGAACAGCTAGGGTAGACAGCAGTAAGAGAACAGCTAGGGTAGACAGCAGTAAGAGAACAGCTAGGGTAGACCGTAGTAAGAGAACAGCTAGGGTAGACAGCAGTAAGAGAACAGCTAGGGTAGACAGCAGTAAGAGAACAGCTAGGGTAGACCGTAGTAAGAGAACAGCTAGGGTAGACAGCAGTAAGAGAACAGCTAGGGTAGACAGCAGTAAGAGAACAGCTAGGGTAGACAGCAGTAAGAGAACAGCTAGGGTAGACAGCAGTAAGAGAACAGCTAGGGTAGACCGTTCGTAGTAAGAGAACAGCTAGGGTAGACCGTAGTAAGAGAACAGCTAGGGTAGACAGCAGTAAGAGAACAGCTAGGGTAGACCGTTCGCAGTAAGAGAACAGCTAGGGTAGACCGCAGTAAGAGAACAGCTAGGGTAGACAGCAGTAAGAGAACAGCTAGGGTAGACCGTAGTAAGAGAACAGCTAGGGTAGACAGCAGTAAGAGAACAGCTAGGGTAGACCGTTCGTAGTAAGAGAACAGCTAGGGTAGACAGCAGTAAGAGAACAGCTAGGGTAGACAGCAGTAAGAGAACAGCTAGGGTAGACAGCAGTAAGAGAACAGCTAGGGTAGACAGCAGTAAGAGAACAGCTAGGGTAGACCGTTCGCAGTAAGAGAACAGCTAGGGTAGACAGCAGTAAGAGAACAGCTAGGGTAGACAGCAGTAAGAGAACAGCTAGGGTAGACCGTAGTAAGAGAACAGCTAGGGTAGACAGCAGTAAGAGAACAGCTAGGGTAGACAGCAGTAAGAGAACAGCTAGGGTAGACAGCAGTAAGAGAACAGCTAGGGTAGACCGTTCGCAGTAAGAGAACAGCTAGGGTAGACAGCAGTAAGAGAACAGCTAGGGTAGACCGTTCGTAGTAAGAGAACAGCTAGGGTAGACCGTTCGTAGTAAGAGAACAGCTAGGGTAGACCGTAGTAAGAGAACAGCTAGGGTAGACCGTTCGTAGTAAGAGAACAGCTAGGGTAGACCGTAGTAAGAGAACAGCTAGGGTAGACCGTTCGTAGTAAGAGAACAGCTAGGGTAGACCGTAGTAAGAGAACAGCTAGGGTAGACCGTTCGTAGTAAGAGAACAGCTAGGGTAGACAGCAGTAAGAGAACAGCTAGGGTAGACCGTAGTAAGAGAACAGCTAGGGTAGACAGCAGTAAGAGAACAGCTAGGGTAGACAGCAGTAAGAGAACAGCTAGGGTAGACCGTAGTAAGAGAACAGCTAGGGTAGACAGCAGTAAGAGAACAGCTAGGGTAGACAGCAGTAAGAGAACAGCTAGGGTAGACCGTAGTAAGAGAACAGCTAGGGTAGACAGCAGTAAGAGAACAGCTAGGGTAGACCGTTCGTAGTAAGAGAACAGCTAGGGTAGACCGCAGTAAGAGAACAGCTAGGGTAGACAGCAGTAAGAGAACAGCTAGGGTAGACCGTTCGTAGTAAGAGAACAGCTAGGGTAGACCGCAGTAAGAGAACAGCTAGGGTAGACCGCAGTAAGAGAACAGCTAGGGTAGACAGCAGTAAGAGAACAGCTAGGGTAGACCGTAGTAAGAGAACAGCTAGGGTAGACAGCAGTAAGAGAACAGCTAGGGTAGACCGTTCGTAGTAAGAGAACAGCTAGGGTAGACCGCAGTAAGAGAACAGCTAGGGTAGACCGTAGTAAGAGAACAGCTAGGGTAGACAGCAGTAAGAGAACAGCTAGGGTAGACCGCAGTAAGAGAACAGCTAGGGTAGACAGCAGTAAGAGAACAGCTAGGGTAGACCGTTCGTAGTAAGAGAACAGCTAGGGTAGACAGCAGTAAGAGAACAGCTAGGGTAGACAGCAGTAAGAGAACAGCTAGGGTAGACCGTTCGTAGTAAGAGAACAGCTAGGGTAGACCGTAGTAAGAGAACAGCTAGGGTAGACAGCAGTAAGAGAACAGCTAGGGTAGACAGCAGTAAGAGAACAGCTAGGGTAGACAGCAGTAAGAGAACAGCTAGGGTAGACCGTTCGTAGTAAGAGAACAGCTAGGGTAGACAGCAGTAAGAGAACAGCTAGGGTAGACCGTTCGTAGTAAGAGAACAGCTAGGGTAGACCGTAGTAAGAGAACAGCTAGGGTAGACAGCAGTAAGAGAACAGCTAGGGTAGACAGCAGTACGAGAACAGCTAGGGTAGACAGCAGTAAGAGAACAGCTAGGGTAGACCGTTCGTAGTAAGAGAACAGCTAGGGTAGACAGCAGTAAGAGAACAGCTAGGGTAGACCGTTCGTAGTAAGAGAACAGCTAGGGTAGACAGCAGTAAGAGAACAGCTAGGGTAGACCGTTCGTAGTAAGAGAACAGCTAGGGTAGACCGTAGTAAGAGAACAGCTAGGGTAGACAGCAGTAAGAGAACAGCTAGGGTAGACCGTTCGTAGTAAGAGAACAGCTAGGGTAGACAGCAGTAAGAGAACAGCTAGGGTAGACCGTAGTAAGAGAACAGCTAGGGTAGACCGTAGTAAGAGAACAGCTAGGGTAGACAGCAGTAAGAGAACAGCTAGGGTAGACAGCAGTAAGAGAACAGCTAGGGTAGACAGCAGTAAGAGAACAGCTAGGGTAGACCGCAGTAAGAGAACAGCTAGGGTAGACCGTAGTAAGAGAACAGCTAGGGTAGACCGCAGTAAGAGAACAGCTAGGGTAGACCGCAGTAAGAGAACAGCTAGGGTAGACCGTTCGTAGTAAGAGAACAGCTAGGGTAGACAGCAGTAAGAGAACAGCTAGGGTAGACCGCAGTAAGAGAACAGCTAGGGTAGACAGCAGTAAGAGAACAGCTAGGGTAGACCGTAGTAAGAGAACAGCTAGGGTAGACAGCAGTAAGAGAACAGCTAGGGTAGACCGTTCGTAGTAAGAGAACAGCTAGGGTAGACAGCAGTAAGAGAACAGCTAGGGTAGACCGCAGTAAGAGAACAGCTAGGGTAGACCGTAGTAAGAGAACAGCTAGGGTAGACCGGGCTGAATGCGTCAATTTCACATTTACCTTCCTATAGCCGTCGACTCGTGGAAGATATTTAAAATCGGACACTTCGGTAGGAAAAGTATGTCTTTTCCCCACCAAAATACATATTAATTTGTATTCTAACGAATTATAAATAGGTACAGCGACAATTTGAAGACAGCTCTGCAAGTGATGCATTTAACCCCGCTACCGGGGCAGGTTGCATCCAAGGTTGCATCTACCCCCTGCAATGTATAAAATGAATGGCCAAAACGTACTCATACTGAAAAACGTTTCTTTATTGGTCACTGTATTATATTTATACCTATATCAAATATATTCACTAGTATATTATATTTAAGCACCATATTATTTGTTTTACTAGATATTCCAGGGGCGGATCCAGGATTTTCTAAGGCAGGGGGCTTCAGGCCTGAGGGCGGCATATTTCCTCGGTGACGGGGGCGGCATTGTGCCTTCCGAGGGCGGCATAATGCCTTCCGAGGGCGGCGATGTACCTTCCGAGGGCGGCATAATGCGTTGTGAGGGCGGCAAGATGTCTTCTGAGGGTGCCAGGGTGCCTTCCAAGAGTGCTACGATGCTGTTGGTAGACGCAAGGGCGCCCTGGCGGCCTCCCGAAAACGCTACGGCGCCTTCGGCGCCGGGCAATCCTATACAAAAATGGCGCCGTTTTCTAAGGCAGGGGGCTTCAGCCCCTACGGCCCCCCCATGGATCCGCCACTGAGATATTCTACGCTATTTTAGTGGTCGTTATTTATGTCATATGAACATAACGAATTGCAACCTGCCCCTTCAAAAATGATTCAACTTGCCCCATGTCCACTTTGATTTGTTTTGAGCGCATACAATGGTGGAAGTTTAAGCAGTTCATAAAAGATCAATCGTTTTAACGCCAGAAGTATATGTTACGATAAGATTAAGTCTGTTTCACCACACCTGAAGTTCCAAAGAGTCCACTAGATTTTGTATTTATTGGCAAATATTAACTTTCTTCCTCAAAAATAACTCTTTCGGCGTCTGCCAGATCAGCCAGCTTCTAACAGCGCTCGTTTCGCCGTTGCAAAGAGTTTGCGTATGCGCGTTTCTTGTAGACCCACTGGCATGTCCACCTCATGGGTATTTGTTTAGTTAGAAGCTCTGATGCATTCAACCCGTAATGCATTTAGCCCCGGTCTCTCCTACTTTGACTCATTCGGCATTACCCGCAATTTTGGGGCAAAGCCGAAATTTTACCTTTTCAGAGATTTTGCTTTGTTTATTTATTTGTTATGCTGTGCTGAATTACATCTGATGGCTCAAATATCAAACCTGTTTTTGATAGCCAATTGATGTGGCTTGCCAATGATAGGTAGGTATGTGTAGATATGCTGTAGTGAACGTCTGTCAAGACAGCTCAGATTCGGATTCGGATTCACATTCACCGGACCCCTACGATTTGGCTGAAAATTGGCACACATGTAGTACTCAGCATCCCCATTCAGTGGTGTAAAGCGTTTCCCATCACATTGAGAACTTTGACCTCCAGAGGTCATCATAGGGCAAGGTCGTTGACCACAGACCCCTACGATTTAGCTGAAAATTGGCACACATGTAGTACTTAGCATCCCCATTCAGTGGTGTAAAGCGTTTCCCATCACATTGAGAACTTTGACCTCCAGAGGTCATCATAGGTCAAGGTCGTTGACCCCGGATCACTACGATTTGGCTGAAAATTGGCACACATGTAGTACTCAGCATCCCCATTCAGTGGTGTAAAGCGTTTCCCATCACATTGAGAACTTTGACCTCCAGAGGTCAAGGTCGTTGACCCCGTACCCCTACGATTTGGCTGAAAATTGGCACACATGTAGTACTCAGCATCCTCATTCAGTGGTGTAAAGCGTTTCCCATCACATTGAGAACTTTGACCCCCAGAGGTCATCATAGGTCAAGGTCGTTGACCCCGGACCCCTACGATTTGGCTGAAAATTGGCACACATGTAGTACTCAGCATCCCCATTCAGTGGTATAAAGCGTTTCCCATCACATTGAGAACTTTGACCTCCAGAGGTCATCATAGGTCAAGGTCGTTGACCCCGGACCCCTACGATTTGGCTGAAAATTGGCACACATGTAGTACTCAGCGTCCCTATTATGTGGTGTAAAGCATTTACCATCACATTGAAAACTTTGACCTCTAGAGGTCATCAAAGTTCAAGGTCGTTGACCCGGACCCCTACGATTTGGCTGAAAATTGGCACGCATGTAGTACCCAGCGTCTTTATTCAGTGGTGTGAAGTTTTTTCCATCACATTGAAAACTTTGCCCTCCAGAGGTCATCATAGATCAAGTTCGTTGACCCCGGACCCCTACGATTTGGCTGAAAATTGGACACATGTAGTACTCAGCATCTCCATTCCGTGGCGTTAAGCGTTTCCCATCACATTGAGAACTTTGACCTTCAGAGGTAGGTCGTTGTCAAGGTCGTTGACAACGACCAAGGTCGTTGACACCGGACCCCTACGATTTGGCTGAAAATTGGCACACATGTAGTACTCAGCATCCCTATTCAGTGGTGTAAAGCGTTTACCATCACATTTATAACTTTAAATTCCAGAGGTCATCATAGGTCAAGGCCGTTGACCCCGGACCCCTACGATTTGGCTGAAAATTGGCACACGTATAGTATTCAGCGTCCCTATTATGTGGTGTTAAGCATTTCCCATCACATTGAAAACTTTGACCTCCAGAGGTCATCATAGGTCAAGGTCGTTGACCCCGGATCCCTACGATTTAGCTGAAAATTGGCACATATATAGTATTCAGCGTCCCCATTATGTGGTGTAAAGTATTTCCCATCACATTGAAAACTTTGACCTCCAGAGGTCATCATAGGTCAAGGTCGTTGACCCCGGTCCCCTACGATTTGGCTGAAAATTTGCACACATATAGTAGTAGTCAGCATCCCCATTCAGTGGTGTAAAGCGTTTCCCATCACATTTAGTACTTTAAATTCCAGAGGTCATCATAGGTCAAGACCGTTGACCCCGGACCCCTACGATTTGGCTGAAAATTGGCACACGTATAGTATTCAGCGTCCCTATGATGTGGTGTAAAGCAATTCCCATCACATTGCAAACTTTGACCTCCATAGGTCATCATGGTGACCCATGTCGTTGACCCCGGACCCCTAGGTCGTTGACCCCGGACCCCTACGATTTGGCTGAAAATTGGGACACATGTAGTACCCGGCGTCTTTATTCAGTGGTGTGAAGTGTTTCCCATCACATTGAGAACTTTGATCTCCAAAGGTCATCATAGGTCAAGGTCTTTGACCACGGACCCCTACGATTTGGCTCACAGTTTGCACACATATAGTATTCAGCGTCCCTATTATGTGGTGTAAAGCATTTCCCATCACATTGAAAACTTTGACCTCCAGAGGTCATCAAAGATCAAGGTCGTTGACCCGGACCCCTACGATTTGGCTGAAAATTGGCACACATGTAGTACTCAGCGTCCCCATTGTGTGGTGTGAAGCGTTTCCCATCACATTGAATACTTTGACCTCCAGAGGTCATCAAAGTTCAAGGTCGTTGACCCGGACCTCTATGATTTGGCTGCAAATTGGCACACATGTAGTACTCAGCGTCATTATTCAGTGGTGTGAAGCGTTTCCAATCACATTGTATACTTTGACTTCCAGAGGTCATCATAGGTCAAGTTCGGTCATTTTTGTTCCCTTTTTTGCTTCTTCTTTGGCGTGACGAGAATTTTGTTTTCATTGCAAAATGTGGGGGCGGGCGTGGCGTTTAACGCCCCTGATTAATTTTCGTAATAGCTCAAACATGAATAGGGCCATCAACGTGAAACTTCGGGTACCTTCTTCTAAATTACGTTTACGTCTTCTGTGAAAAATAAATAAATTTTTCGACAAAATTTCTAGTTATAGCGAATTCAGAGGTCAATCCCTATGATGTGGTGTAAAGCAATTCCCATCACATTGCAAACTTTGACCTCCAGAGGTCATCAAAGTTCAAGGTCGTTGACCCGGACCTCTATGATTTGGCTGCAAATTGGCACACATGTTGGCACTCAGCGTCATTATTCAGTGGTTTGAAGCGTTTCCAATCACATTGTATACTTTGACTTCCAGAGGTCATCATAGGTCAAGTTCGGTCATTTTTGTTCCCTTTTTTGCTTCTTCTTTGGCGTGACGAGAATTTTGTTTTCATTGCAAAATGTGGGGGGGGGGGGCGGGCGTGGCGTTTAACGCCCCTGATTAATTTTCGTAATAGCTCAAACATGAATAGGGCCATCAACGTGAAACTTCGGGTACCTTCTTCTAAATTACGTTTACGTCTTCTGTGAAAAATAAATAAAGTGTAGTACTCAGCGTTTCTACGTCACTACACACAAATTTTACACCAAAATCAGCTAAAATGTAATAGACCGTAAAATGCCATATTTTGCGTAACATGCAAGCCATCAACATGAAAAGATAGAAAATAGCAAGGGGTACAAGATGGCTATCTCGGATTTTGGACAATTTGGTTTTTGACCACACAAATACACAAAGTTTTTGTTGGGGGGAAAATGCCCACAAAATCAATTCTTTTCTTCAAAGATATTAAAAAAGCCGGAATATATATCAGAGAAACCACATATGAGAAACTATCATACCAAATTTTAGAAATATATCACCATTTTTGACTTACTTATGGCTTATGGCAGTATGGGTGTATGGGCGTTTTTTTACCAGATACAAACAAATGAATGACACGGCTGTATTTCTGAGACAAAACCAGTCTAGAAACATAACCTATTTATTTATATTTATCAATTTGAAATTTTGACCTTCATTTACCTGAACTTGACCTGAACTTTCATTGACCTGAACGGCGATTAGCTTCACGTAAATGAAGTCAGGTGATAAAATTACTATCACTATCGATTTCTACGTGGAAAATAGCTCATAAAACATGTGTTGCATGACTTTCGTAGATATTTTGAACATCGTGGCCTTTTGTGACCTGACCTTGACCTTGGCCAACAATCTCACTTTAGCTCATGCGGGATGTGTATCATACCTTTGGCAGCACTTTGGGTGATCATGACTTCTGGTGGTCAAAGTTCTCAATGTGATGGGAAACGCTTTACACCACTGAATGGAGATGCTGAGTACTACATTTGTGCCAATTTTAAGCCAAATCGTAGGGCTCTGGGGTCAACGACTTTGACCTATTGCCATGGGACCTTGACCTACCTCTGGAGGTCAAAGTTCTCAATGTGATGGGAAACGCTTCACACCACTGAATGGAGATGCTGAGTACTACATGTGGACCAATTTTCAGCCAAATCATAGGGGTCCGGGGTCAACGAACTTGACCTATCATGACCTCTGGAGGTCAAAGTTTTCAATGTGATGGGAAACGCTTAACACCACTGAATGGGGATGCTGGGTACTACATGTGTGCCAATTTTCAGCCAAATCGTAGGGGTCCGGGTCAACGACCTTGAACTTTGATGACCTCTGGAGGTTAAAGTTTGCAATGTGATAGGAAACGCTTTACACCACTGAATGGAGATGCTGAGTACTACATGTGTGCCAATTTTCAGCCAAATCGTAGGGGTCCAGTGAATGTGATCCCGAATCCGAATCTGAGCTGTATGACAAAGTTTACAGGATGGAGGTCAAACTTTTCAATGTGATGGGAAACGCTTTAGACCACTGAATGGGGATGCTGGGTACTACATGTGTGCCAATTTTCAGCCAAATCGTAGGGGTCCGGGGTCAACGACCTTGACCTATGATGACCTCTGGAGGTGAAAGTTCTCAATGTGATGGGAAACGCTTTACACCACTGAATGGGGAGGCTGAGAACTACATGTGTGCCAATTTTCAGCCAAATCGTAGGGGTCCGGGGTCAACGACCTTGACCTATGATGACCTCTGGAGGTCAAAGTTTTCAATGTGATTGGAAATGCTTTACACCACATGATAGGGATGCTGAATACTATATGTGTGCCAATTTTCAGCCAAATCGTAGTGGTCCGGGGTCAACGACTTTGACCTATGACCTCTGGAGGTCAAAGTTCTCAATGTGATGGGAAACGCTTTACACCACTGAATGGGGATGCTGGGTACTACATGTGTGCCAATTTTCAGCCAAATCGTAGGGGTCTGGGTCAACAACCTTGAACTTTGATGACCTCTGGAAGTCAAAGTTTTCAATGTGATGGGAGATGCTTCACACCACATAATAGAGACGCTGAATACTATATGTGTGCCAATTTTCAGCCAAATCGTAGGGGTCCGGGGTCAACGACCTTGACTTATGATGACCTCTGGAGGTCAAAGTTCTCAATGTGATGGGAAACGCTTTACACCACTGAATGGGGATGCTGAGTACTACATGTTTGGCACTTTTCAGCCAAATCGTAGGGTCCGGGTCAACGACCTTGAACTTTGATGACCTCTGGAGGTCCAATTTTTCAATGTGATGGGAAATGTTTTACACCACATAATAGGGACGCTGAATACTATATGTGTGCCAATTTTCAGCCAAATCTTAAGAGTCCGGGGTCAACGACCTTGACCTATGATGACCTCTGGAGGTCAAAGTTTGCAATGTGATGGGAAATTCTTTACACCACATAATAGGGACGCTGAATACTATATTTTTGCCAATTTTCAGCCATATCGTAGGAGTCCGGGGTCAACGACCGTGACCTTTGATGACCTCTGGAGGTCAAAGTTTTCAATGTGATGGGAAATGCTTCACACCACATAATAGGGACGCTGAATACTATATGTGTGCCAATTTTCAGCCAAATCGTAGGGGTCCGGGGTCAACGACCTTGACCTATGATGACCTCTGGAGGTCAAAGTTCTTAATGTGATGGGAAACTCTTTACACCACTGAATGGGGATGCTGAGTACTATATGTGTGCCAATTTGCAGCCAAATCGTAGTGGTCCGGGTCAACGACCTTGACCTATGATGACCTCTGGAGGTCAAAGTTCTCAATGTGATGGGAAACGCTTTACACCACTGAATGGGAATGCTGAGTACTACATGTGTGCCAATTTTTAGCCAAATCGTAGGGGTCCGGGGTCAACGACCTTGACCTATGATGACCTCTGGAGGTCAAAGTTCTCAATGTGATGGGAAACGCTTTACACCACTGAATGGGGATGCCGAGTACTACATGTGTGCCAATTTTCAGCCAAATCGTAGGGGTCCGGGGTCAACGACCTTGACCTATGATGACCTCTGGAGGTCAAAGTTCTCAATGTGATGGGAAACGCTTTACACCACTGAATGGGGATGCTGAGTACTACATGTGTGCCAATTTTCAGCCAAATCGTAGGGGTACGGGGTCAACGACCTTGACCTATGATGACCTCTGGAGGTCAAAGTTCTCAATGTGATGGGAAACGCTTTACACCACTGAATGGGGATGCTGAGTACTACATGTGTGCCAATTTTCAGTGAAATCGTAGGGGTCCGGGGTCAACGACCTTGACCTATGATGACCTCTGGAGGTCAAAGTTCTCAATGTGATGGGAAACGTTTTACACCACTGAATGGGGATGCTGAGTACTACATGTGTGCCAATTTTCAGCCAAATCGTAGGGGTCCGGTGAATGTGAATCCGAATCCGAATCTGAGCTGTCTTGACAGACGTCTGTAGTGATGTGTCTGTCCGCTACAAGGATCCAAATAGAAACGTTTTCGGCGCTCCTCCAGTCTCCCCTAGCTGTTGATTGCCTACCGGAAGCTTTTTTATCGAGAACGCCTGTATTAGTTCGTTAATTCGGACCATTGTAATATTGCTGTGCCACTAACCAAATCAATGATTAAAGGAAACTAGTCACTTTCAAAATGTTTTTTTCTTGTAACTGAGATAGCATTTTTGAAGGCCGTGTCGAGAATTTACTTGTCACATACTCTGTTTGGTCGTAAGGACTCTTCATATTTGCTGTTTTGTCCTGTCATTGAGCACTGTGTCGAAAAGCTTCATATGGAAGCATGTGGTAAAAGCAGCGTTACCGGACCTACAAGCGAACCGTTCGGCACGGACGATATTATGCTAGTTGTGTAAACAATGATGAGAACATCATTGTATTTGTACTTAATAATTTTATAAATGATTATTTTTGCAAAAGTTCCAAGCTTTAACAGTTCACTTCTCTTCTTTCGAAACACACAATGTCCTAACAACATGCGCTACTTTCGGAATCCATACCTACTGAAAATGCGAGTCTATATTTTCGAAACATGTTGTTTTCGAAAAATTGTTTTTGGGGCATTTGTATATCGCGATAAATTAGCCAAGCCAATGTCATACCGATTCAGCAATTTCATGTACGAGTACCCCTTACTAGCACAATAGGACATTGACAGCGATTTGGCAAAGTGGGTGGTTTCCTTTAAACAGTGATTATCAAGTTGGGGATTATTACCCCAATCGGGGTAATGGAGCCTTCATGCGGGGGTAATGGTAATTGAGCAATGAGCAGCTACGTGAGAAGTTATATAGCCGATTCGTTTGACGATGGCGCACAGTGCACATGCCTAATCTATCCCAGTTCCTGTTTGCTGTAACGACATTATCACAAAGTGCATACAAAACCGTTAATACTAAATGATGCTCAGCTTTGTGTTACGTTTTACTGTTGCTGTACGCTGGGAACGATTGCTTTAGGCTTCGAGCAACAGTACACATGTCCACTTATATTGCTGTCCCTAGATGGAACTAGTGGTAAGCGCCTGAAGTTATGCTGTACCGCATTGCTTGAAGTCGATTTTTGCGGTGTGCGCAATGGGGAGGGGCAACGAGCGATTCTGTCATCAAAAGGTGGTAAGCAGCTTTGACGCTGAAAACCTTAAAAGGATCAGTAAGATAGGCACTAAAACTCATTCATTCATTCACGAGTTTTAGTATACTTATTGTATTATTAGTTTTAGTATTATATTGTTATGTGCACGGAACAATCTATTGTTATAGCGGTGCGGTCAAGGGCGTATCCAGGGGGGGGGGGCAAACGTGGCCATGCCCCCCCGCCCCAGCCTGTTTAAGGGGGCCAAACTATGCTTTGCCCTCCCCCTCCAAGACGTTAAGTCTAACACATGCTGTATATGCGTTTTTTAGAACGGTACTGGGCATCCCAAAATTGCAATGTCCGTGAAGTTAGCGTCGGATTCGGATTCGAATTCAGCGTCGAGTAGCGATTCGCTTCAAAATCTGGATACAGGTCAATTGGGGCTCGCTGATCACGAAAATAACATTTATTTTGACATTTAAGGTCATCTTCAAGGTCATTTTCAAAGTCAAAGAACGGGGCGCCTCAAAACGCCTTTAAGGGTTGCTCCAATTGCAAAAATGGTCTCAATCGATTCCCCGGGTCCATATCTAACCTCCGCATTGGCAACCTCACGCGTGCCTTATATCCTTGAGACCATAAAAGGTTCTCAAAGGACGGGGCGCCTCAAAACGCCCTTAACGGCTGTTCTAATTGCAAAAACAATGGTCTCAGTCGATTCCTCAGGTCCATATCTAACCTCTGCATTAGAAACCTCACGCGTGCCTCATATCCTTGAGACCATAAAAGGTTCTTCAAAGGACGGGGCGCCTCAAAACGCCTTTAAGGATTGCTCCAATTGCAAAAATAATGGTCTCAATCGATTCCCCGGGTCCATATCTAACCTCCGCATGGGCAACCTCACGCGTGCCTTATATTCTTGAGACCATAAAAGGTTCTCAAAGGACGGGGCGCCTCAAAACGCCCTTAACAACTGTTCCAATTGCAAAAACAATGGTCTCAGTCGATTCCTCAGGTCCATATCTAACCTCCGCATTAGAAACCTAACGCGTGCCTTATATCATTGAGACCATAAAAGGTTCTCAAAGGACGGGCGCCTCAAAACGCCTTTAAGGGTTGCTTTAATTGCAAAAATAATAGTCTCAATCGATTCCCCGGGTCCATATCTAAACCTCCGCATTGGCAAGCTCACGCGTGACTTATATCCTTGAGACCATAAAAGGTTCTCAAAGGACGGGGCGCCTCAAAACGCCCTTAACGGCTGTTCCAATTGCAAAAGCGATGGTCTCAGTCGATTCCTCAGGTCCATATCTAACCTCCGCATTATAAACCTCACGCGTGCCTCGTATCTTTGAGACCATAAAAGGTTCTCAAAGCACGGGGCGCCTCAAAACGCCTTTAAGGGTTGCTCCAATTGCAAAAATAATGGTCTCAATCGATTCCCCAGGTCCGTGAGGTTGCCAATGCGGAGGTTAGATATGGACCAGGGGAATCGACTGATACCAATATTTTTGCAATTGGAGCAACTCTTAAAGGCGTTTTGAAGCGCCCCGTCCTTTGAGAACCTTTTATGGTTTCAAGGATATGTGGCACGCGTGAGGTTTCCAATGCAGAGGTTAGATATGGACCTGAGGAATCGAATGAGACCATTGTGTTTGCATTTGGAGCAACCATTAAGGGCGTTTTGAGGTCCTTTGAGAACCTTTTATGGTCTCAAGGATATGAGGCACGCGTGAGGTTTCTAATGCGGAGGTTAGATATGGACCTGAGGAATCGACTGAGACCATTGTTTTTGCAATTGGAACAGCCGTTAAGGGCGTTTTGAGGTTCCCCGCCCTTTGAGAACCTTTTATGGTCTCAAGGATATAAGGCACGCGTGAGGTTGCCAATGCGGAGGTTATATATGGATGCGGGGAATCGATTGAGACCATTATTTTTGCAATTGGAGCAACCCTTAAAGGCGTTTTGAGGCGCCCCGTCATTTGAGAACCTTTTATGGTCTCAAGGATATGAGGCACGCGTGAGGTTTCTAATGCGGAGGTTAGATATGGACTTGAGGAATCGACTGAGACCATTGTTTTTGCAATTGGAACAGCCGTTAAGGGCATTTTGAGGCGCCCCGTCCTTTAAGAACCTTTTATGGTCTCAAGAATATAAGGCACGCATGAGGTTGCCAATGCGGAGGTTAGACATGGACCTGAAGAATGGACTGAGACCATTGCTTTAGCAATTAGAACAGCCGTTAAGGGCGTTTTGAGGCGCCCCGTCCTTTGAGAACCTTTTATGGTCTCAACGATATAATGCACGCGTGAGCTTGCCAATGCGGAGGTTAGATATGGACCTGGGGAATCGATTGAGACCATTATTTTTGCAATTGGAGCAACCCTTAAAGGCGTTTTGAGGCGCCCCGTCCTTTGAGAACCTTTTATGGTCTCAAGGATACGAGGCACGCGTGGGGTTTCTAATGCGGAGGTTAGATATGGACCTGAGGAATCGACTGAGACCATTGCTTTTACAATTGGAACAGCCATTAAGGGCGTTTTGAGGCGCCCCGTCCTTTGAGAACCTTTTATGGTCTCAAGGATATAAGGCACGCGTGAGGTTGCCAATGCGGAGGTTAGATATGGACCCGGGGAATCGATTGAGACCATTATTTTTGCAATTGGAGCAACCCTTAAAGGCGTTTTGAGGCGCCCCGTCCTTTGAGAACCTTTTATGGTCTCAAGAATATGAGGCACGCGTGAAGTTTCTAATGCGGAGGTCAGATATGGACCTGAGGAATCGACTGAGACCATTTTTTTGCAATTGGAACAGCCGTTAAGAGCGTTTTGAGGCGCCCCGTCCTTTGAGAACCTTTTATGGTCTCAAGGATATAAGGCACGCGTGAGGCTGCCAATTCGGAGGTAAGATATGGATCCGGGGAATCTATTGAGACCATTATTTTTGCAATTGGAGCAACCCTTAAAGGCGTTTTGAGGCGCCCCGTCCTTTGAGAACCTTTTATGGTCTCAAGGATATAAGGCACGCGTGAGTTTGCCAATGCGGAGGTTAGATATGGACCCGGGGAATCGATTGAAACCATTATTTTTGCAATTGGAGCAACCCTTAAAGGCGTTTTGAGGCGCCCCGTCCTTTGAGAACCTTTTATGGTCTCAAGGATATGAGGCACGCGTGAGGTTTCTAATGCGGAGGTTAGATATGGACCTGAGGAATCGACTGAGACCATTGTTTTTGCAATTGGAACCGCCGTTAAGGGCATTTTGAGGCGCCCCGTCCTTTGATAACCTTTTATGGTCTCAAGGATATAAGGCACGCGTGAGGTTTCTAATGCGGAGGTTAGATATGCACCTGAGGAATCGACTGAGACCATTGTTTTTTTGCAATTGGAACAGCCGTTAAGGGCGTTTTGAGGCGCCTCGTCCTTTGAGAACCTTTTATGGTCTCAAGGATATAAGGCACGCGTGAAGCTGCCAACGCGGAGGTTAGATATGGACCCGGGGAATCGATTGAGACCATTATTTTTGCAATTGGAGCAACCCTTAAAGGCGTTTTGAGGCGCCCCGTCCTTTGAGAACCTGTTATGGTCTCAAGGATATGAGGCACGCGTGAGATTTCTAATGCGGAGGTTAAGGGCGTTTTGGGGCGCCCCGTCCTTTGAGAACCTTTTATGGTCTCAAGGATATAAGGCACGCGTGAGGTTGCCAATGCGGAGGTTAGATATGCACCCGGGGAATCGATTGAGACCATTATTTTTGCAATTGGAGCAACCCTTAAAGGCGTTTTGAGGCGCCCCATCCTTTGAGAACCTTTTATGTTCTCAAGGATATGAGGCACGCGTGAGGTTTCTAATGCGGAGGTTAGATATGGACCTGAGGAATCGACTGAGACATTTTTTTTGCAATTGGAACAGCCGTTAAGGGCGTTTTGAGGCGCCCCGTCCTTTGAGAACCTTTTATGGTCTCAAGGATATAAGGCACGCGTGAGGCTGCCAATGCGGAGGTTAGATATGGATCCGGGGAATCGATTGAGACCATTATTTTTGCAATTGGAGCAACCCTTAAAGGCGTTTTGAGGCGCCCCGTCCTTTGAGAACCTTTTATGGTCTCAAGGATATAAGGCACGCGTGAGGTTTCTAATGCGGAGGTTAGATATGTACCTGAGGAATCAACTGAGACCATTGTTTTTGCAATTGGAACAGCCGTTAAGGGCGTTTTGAGTCGCCCCGTCCTTTGATAACCTTGTATGGTCTCAAGGATATAAGGCACGCGTGAGGCTGCCAATGCGCAGGTTAGATATGGACCCTGGGAATCGATTGAGACCATTATTTTTGCAATTGGAGCAACCCTTAAAGGCGTTTTGAGGCGCTCCGTCCTTTGAGAACCTTTTATGGTCTCAAGGATATAAGGCACGCGTACGGTTGCCAAGGCGGAGGTTAGATATGGACCCGGGGAATCGATTGAGACCATTATTTTTGCAATTGGAGCAACCCTTAAAGGCGTTTTGAGGCGCCCCGTCCTTTGAGAACCTTTTATGGTCTCAAGGATATGAGGCACGCGTGAGGTTTCTAATGCGGAGGTTAGATATGGACCTGAGGAATCGACTGAGACCATTGTTTTTGCAATTAGAACCGCCGTTAAGGGCGTTTTGGGCGCCCCGTCCTTTGATAACCTTCTATGGTCTCAAGGATATAAGGCACGCGTGAGGTTTCTAATGCGGAGGTTAGATATGGACCTGAGGAATCGTCTGAGACCATTGTTTTTGCAATTGGAACAGCTGTTAAGGGCGTTTTGAGGCGCCCCGTCCTTTGAGAACCTTTTATGGTCTCAAGGATGTAAGGCACGCGTGAGGCTGCCAATGCGGAGGTTAGATATGGACCCGGGGAATCGATTGAGACCATTATTTTTGCAATTGGAGCAACCCTTAAAGGCGTTTTGAGGCGCCCCGTCCTTTGAGAACCTTTTATGGTCTCAAGGATATAAGGCACGCGTGAGGTTGCCAATGCGGAGGTTAGATATGGACCCGGGGAATCGATTGAGACCATTATTTTTGCAATTGGAGCAACCTTTAAAGGCGTTTTGAGGCGCCCCGTCCTTTGAGAACCTTTTATGGTCTCAAGGATATGAGGCACGCGTGAGGTTTCTAATGCGGAGGTTAGATATGGACCTGAGGAATCGACTGAGACCATTGTTTTTGCAATTGGAACAGCCGTTAAGGGCGTTTTGAGGCGCCCGTCCTTTGAGAACCTTTTATGGTCTCAAGGATATAAGGCACGCGTGAGGTTGCCAATGCGGAGGTTAGATATGGACTTGGGGAATCGATTGAGACCATTATTTTTGCAATTGGAGCAACCCTTAAAGGCGTTTTGAGGCGCCCCGTCCTTTGAGAACCTTTTATGGTCTCAAGGATATAAGGCACGCGTGAGATTGACAATGCGGAGGTTAGATATGGACCCGGGGAATCGAATGAGACCATTATTTTTGCAATTGGAGCAACCATTAAAGGCGTTTTGAGGCGCCCCGTCCTTTGACCTTGAAAATGACCTTGAAGATGACCTTTAATGCCAAAATAAATGTTATTTTCGTGATCAGCGTGCCCCAATTGACCTGTAACCAGATGTTGAAGTGAATCGCTACTCGACGCTGAATTCGAATCTGAATCCGACGCTAACTTCACGGACATAAAATTGCAGTAGTCAAAATCCAGCTAGCCACAGTCAAAAACTGGAAAATTTCGCGCCGCTTCACGGCATGACACAAGTTTCGCAATTGCATATACAAATTTGGAAAATTAATACCATTTAGTGTCTTGCAGAGGCTCTTCTTGGCGGTAATTGCTGGCCCCAGGGCCAAATTTCTTCATAACATATTAACTTTAAAGCGGGCTACATGTTTAGCTAGTCTGCCCAGTTCCGAAAAAAGGCGACGCGAACGCAAAGACGCGGACCTCGCCAACCGGAAGCTGTTCCAGCGGTGCCCAACTTGCTGGCCCGAAGAGCTAATAGTGGGGACCAGGCCAGGACTATCTCCCCAAGCCATCTCCCCCGGGCTCCTTCAAATCCACAGGGACCATATATGCGCGGAAATGTCGGTGTGCCTCTTGCTACTTTGAAACAATTTGCACCGTTACCAGTTGTGTGTTACAGTTCGGTACATAGGTATGTATACAGACTATAGTTATTATTATCATATGTACTATTCATAACTTTTCTGACTTTTGTTGACAAGATACGAACAAATAATTACCTTTTCTGCATTTCTGAGCCAAAACTGGTCTAGGAACATGCTTTTTTATTTACATTTATCAATTTCTAATTTTGATGTTTTCTGAAGAGCAAAATCGCTGTTCTGGACGTGGTAAATCCGAGGTCATTCACTTGACCTGGAAGGTTACCCGTTGACCTGAAACCTAAAAATCGCATACTGTTAGATTCCTCTCATGACAGGCAACATGCTGGTTCTTACCGCATTGCTCTAAGTTGCTTGGTTTGGAAGTAAACAGGGGGCCTGTCAGCCCCCCCCCCGTAGGGTGTAAGTGAGAAAAAATCCCGTAGAGCGAGGGTTAAAATTGCGTTTTCCACGACCTAAAATTAAAATGTTCACGCCGCTTCGTCACATCAGTGGCGATCGTCATAACGAACCCATCGTCATCGTCTTCGTTTCGTCGTAACGCTGAATTGAATGAATCACATTTTTAGCTTCTTATCCTCTACAAGGCTAGGAAGCTAAAAATGCCTATGTTTCTGGGGTCTATCAGCAAACCCGAAAAAAAATTCACGCCGCTTTGCGGCGCTAAATAACAAGTACCTACTATAACATGCAAATCCACATTACAAATGCTGCAAAGACTTAAATACACGTATAACAAATTGGGGTACATTTTTTTCGTCATTTCAACCGAACCCCCCCCCCCCCCCCCACTCAAAAATGATCGGCGACGCCCCTGGGTACAGCTGACAATTGACATAGTTTTACTCAGTGTAAGGCAATGTCGGAACAATGCAAACTGTAAGCTGACATTTTTCCTTTTTCGATATCCCAAAAGGTCAAAAACCTTTTAAAAAATAAAAAAAAAATCGAAATCGTGTGGTTGGAAAATAAAGTGGGCCAAATCCGCGAAGAAATTTTAGATTTGTGGTAGGTAAGGTCCGCAAAAAAAACGGTTCTCCCCCCCCCCCAAAAAACGGCCGGATCCGCCCTTGGGTGCGGTGATGCCGCATTTTCGTACAATACTCTGTTCTGTCACACTAGGTAATGTTTGTCTCTTGTCAAAACCTTTTCCGTTGAACGTTTTCCATACGAAACGATCTTTGCATCTGCAGATCACGATCTTTGCATCAGATATTTTTATTTGACTTGTAATCTCGAGCACTGTTCTTTCTATTTGTTGCGATCGTCTTCACACAGTTGTTTTAACTCACTATTTGTTTTGCGACATTTGCTTATGAGGGTTTTTAATACGATCTTTCGTAATATACGTTTTCTTGTGCAGTGCTGTGAGGACAAGCTCAGTTTATCTTACGGGACAATCTAAAACTTATCCGTGAGGTTGCCCTCACCCTGCTCCATCGAGTGCTATCTAGGTCGGACCTGCTTCTTTTATAACTACAGTATATTACAGTATTGATAACTACTGTATGTTACAGTATATACTACCCTGCATGTTACAGTACCTGTATGCTATATTGAACACATGGTCGGCGGGACGACCTAAATTCAAGTATTGTCAGCTCTATACAGGGCCGGCGCCACAGGGGGGGGGGGGGGGGGGCAGGAGGGGCAGCTGCCCCTCCAACCGCCAGCTGGGCCCTTTTCGGCCAGCCTGGCGGGCGGACGAGCTGAATGTTCTCTCAGACTGTCTCGGGGCGCGATGAAGCAGCGCAAGCTCAACTCTGTGGCAGTCTGCCAAGTGTCATGTCCATCAGGAGACGCGCGAAGTTCCTGATCGGGATATGGGGCGCGAATATGCGTCCCTAAACGGTGCTCGTCGTTCCATGGAACGTTTTTATATCATCTGAGATCAGGCATATAGCCAAGGGGGCGGCGGGTGCCCCCTGGAGGCCAGGAGGGCCCTTTTCGAAGGGCCGACGAGACCGCGGGAAGCGCGATATCATGGGCTCTTTACCACGCGAAGCGTGATCTTTAGAGAGTTTAGAGCACTTCAGAGGCCCTTTAGGGCCACCAGGGCCCTCTCTGAAAGACCAGAGGGCCTCTTGGGCGTTCAAAAGAGTCCTGTGCATGTCAAAGGGGCCCCTGTTCAGACCGAAAGGGCCCATGAGCGGGTCAGAGGCCCCCCTGAACACGTCGAATGGCCCCCTAGATATCACAGAGGGGCCCATGGGCAGGTCGAGAGGCCCCTGAGCATGTTGGCAGGGCGACAAAGCAGCCAGCGCAGTCCATTGCTAGGTCATAAGGGCCCCTGGGCAGGTTGGAGTGCTCCTGGACAGACCAGAGGGCCCCTGGGAAGTTAAAAGGGCCCCTGTGCAGGTCAGCGGGGCCCCTGACCAGACCGAAAGGGCCTCTAGGTGGGTCAGATGGGCCCCTAGTCAGCTCGGAGGAGCCCCAGGGCATGTCGGAGGGCCCTCGGAGCATGTCGCAAGGCGACAAAGCAGCCAGCGCAGTCCGACCAGAAGAGTCGCTGGTCAGATCGGAGGGGCTCCTGGGCAAGTCAGAGGGGCCCTGGCTAGACCAAAAGGGTCCCTGGGCTGGTCCGAAGAGCCCTTGAACATGCCGGATGAGTTCCTAGCCAGACTGGAGGAGCCCCTGGCAGGCACGTAGCCAAGGGGGGGGGGGGGGGGGGGGGGGGCGGCGGGTGCAGCCGCCCCCTCCCCCTGTAGGCCAGGGGGAGAGGGGGCGGCTTTTTTCTTTTTTTCTTTTTCGGCGCGTGAGGCGCTTTTCGGCGCGCGAGGGCCCTTTTCGGTGCGCGCAGCGCGCCGAAAAGGGCCGACGAGACCGCGCGAAGCACGGTACCATGGGATCTTTACCACGCGAAGCGTGATCTTTAGAGAGTTTAGAGCACTTCAGAGGCCTTTTAGGGCCTCCAGGGCCCTCTCTGAAAGACCAGAGGGCTCCTTGGACGTTCAAAAGAGCCATGTGCATGCCAGAGGGGCCCCTGACCAGACCGAAAGGTCCCCTGAGCTGGTCAGAGGGCCCCCTGAACACGTCGAATGGGCCCCTAGCCTGCACAGAGGGGCCCCTGGGCAGGTCGAGAGACCCCTGAGTATGTCGGCAAGGCGACAAAGCGGTCAGCGCAGTCCCTTGCCAGGTCAGAAGGGCCCCTTAGAAGGCTGGAGGGCCCCTGGAGAGACCAGAGGGCTCCTAGACAGTTCAAAGGGCCCCTGTGCAGATCGGAGGGGCCCCTGACCAGACCGAAAGGACCTCTGGGCTGGTAAGAAGGGCCCCTGAACGTGCTGAATTGGTCCCTAGCCAGCACGGAGGGCCCCAAGGCAGGTCGGAGGGCCCCTTGAACATGTTGGCAGGGCGACAAAGCAGCCACCGCAATTAGACCAGAAGAGTCGCTGGGCAGATCGGAGTGGCTCCTGGGCAAGTCAGAGGGGCCCCTGGGTGGACTGAAAGGGTCCCTGGGCCGGTCGGAAGGGCTCTTGAACATGCCAGATGAGTTCCTAGCCAGACTGGAGGGGTCCCTGGGCAGATCGGAGGGGACCCTGAGCATGTCGGCAGGGTGACAAAGCAGCCAGTGCAGTCCCTGGCCAGGTCGGAAGGACCTCTGGACAGGCCAAATGGCCCCTTGACACACAAGAGGGCTTCTTGGAAGGTCAGAGGAGTCCCTGGTCAGACCGGAAGGACCAAAAGCACGTGGAGATCCCAGATGAAGATTAAATTCAAAGAGGACTTACTCCACAATAAAACAAATATTAAAAGCGGAGCTTTCTGGTATATTGTAACACCATTCGTCAGGGTGTTACAATATACCCGAAAGCTCCGATTTTTTTTTTTTGTTGAGTAAGCCAAGCCCTCTTTGTATTGTATATATATCACCCACTCCCCATCATGTCTTTTCGCTTCGTGGATCCCAGATGAGTCCCTGAACGCGAACAGGTCGGAAAGGCGTTGAAAAGGTCAGAGGGGCCCTAGACGATCTGAAGAGATCCTGGGCCTTTCAACAGTAAGAATGCAGTTGTCCAGGTAATAAAACTCAAAATTTTCGCGCCGCTCCGCGGCGCAATTGAACTACAAAGTAAATTATATGCGGGTTAGAAAACAACGGCCCGTTTCTCGGCGCATTTATGTGTAATGTTGCTACTTTCCTATATAATTGGGCAAAATAGTTCACTTTAGCACTTTTTTACCGCACTTTTAAAAGCACAATATAGCATTTTTAGAGGTCCGCACCATACGCAATGTGACGCATTGATGAGAAATCATATCCAGGAAATTAGACTAAAAATTTAGCGCCGCTCCGCGTCGCAATTTGTTTAAGAGTTCCAGGTCTTGAGCTTAAAAATATTCCAAGTTGGTATAGATGATTCCAAATTGGTGTCGCTGGTTCCAAAGTTTATATGGCAGTTTGCTAACTCCAGCTCCTAAAAGTTGGTATGGCCCATACCATTCCTGTCATACTGCATTTTCCATCCTAGTAACGTGCCTTTTCATCCGTTTTGTTTGGCCCTTTCAACGCTCGGGAAGGGGTCCTTTCGAGGCGCCCCCCCCCTGGACAAAATCCTGGCTACGTGCCTGTCTGAGATGATAGCACCGACAGAAAATGTGATGACTAGTAAATTCCTTCTGGTAACTAGTGAACTATAGTAAACATACTTCGTACATGCCGCAAGAAATGAAAAAGTTATAGTTGATAACTTAGTCACATTGAGTAAAAACTTGAACTGTGTGACGCCAAAATGCCACTTGAAAATACAGGTTGTGATGCTCTATTTAAAGTGTTCCAAGTTTGATCATAAATAAATGGTAACCTGTGCGGGGACGAAAAGACGGAAATGATATTAAATATATATTACATTATATTGCAGGCTGGGTGGGCCCTTTTGGCCAAGGGCCCTTTTTCTGGAAAACCTGCCCCCCCCCCCAACCGAAAATATGTGGCGCCGGCCCTCGCTCTATATGCCTAGTTGAAGCGATTCTTATCTATTTCATAGTTACTTTCGGTAGGTATTTTCATTATTTATGCTGAGACGTATCGATACGCCGTCGCATTCTCTAAATTCTGCGAATCAGATATGGACAGTAATGGCAGTGGTGTTAAGTGGAAATGTGCTGCGGTGCCGTCCTATTCTAACCACTGATTCAAAACGACTCTCTCCCCTGTTGATGCCATGGAGAGAACCAAGTGAAATAAATCGTATGATTGTATCACTTTTGTTTACCAGTAGGTACTATTGGTTCCAAAATAAGCGTCCTGCTGGGTTAGACGACAGTCTGTAGTGAATACCTGCATTCTCGCCATTCCCGGCCGGTCTGGAAGGTAGGCTGTCCGACACACTATCGCTCGGCGGGACAGCCTATACAGCTTGGCTACACTGACCGAATATGCGTTGTTGAAATTGTGGGTAGACAGCACTGTTGATCGTGCCTTTCGACTGCATCTGCCCGCCAGCTCGGAAATACCGGTAAAAACTGGCTACACAGAGGGTAGCAGTAGGGCGCCCATTCAGCGACCTGAAGGTGGCCTGAGGCAAACTTCCACTAGCTAAGGGCGGATCCAGAATTTACGTGGGGCGCAAATAATAATAAAAATCACACTTATGAAAAAAATAACTCTTTGGATTTTGCCTCCTCTTTCAAAAGGGAGTATGTAAAAACACATTTGACCTTGAAAAAGTTGCCTCCCTGGATACGCCAGTGCCACCAGCACGTATCATGGCCACACGAGGACGACTGTTGGAACAGTGGAGATCAGACCCGCAGACCGGTTGGATCGACGCTGAACTGCCGTCTGTTCTGAGACCTTTTTTCTTTATCTTTGAATTTGCCGCCATTTGTAGGCGATTATGACAAAGACTGCTTCATTTCCCAATCGTCTACGCTTTTACATAAGTCAATAATCGCCGAGTCATGCCGGGGAATCCGACCCGCGTTGCTTCTGCCCAACCAACCAGCCAACCATGGTGGCGTTTGCGATAAAACTGAGCTCGGTGGTTTTCATAACCGCCGGAGGCCTTCGCTCTCTTCCATCGCTGAACGTGACACCCGCCATTGACTGGGGGGGACGTTTAACCCCCCCCCCCCCTCCTTGATGAATTTTAGCAATAGCTGAAACACTAATAGCGCTATCAACGTGAAACTTCGGGTACCTTCTTATACATCATTTTTACGTCTTGTGTACAAAAACGAAGAAATTTCGTCGTTTTTTTTCTCGAGTTATACCGAATTTAGTGACGTCACTACACACGAGTTTTACACCAAAATCAGCTAAACTTTGCCTGGCCGTAAAAATGCCACATTTGAAGCAAAATGCAATTAAAAAACGCCCAAAGATAGAAAATTGCAACAGCTACAAACTGGCTATCTCGGATTTGTGAAATGTTTAGTTTTTTACTCCCAAGAACTCAAAAAAGTTTTATTTTTGGACATTATCACAAAATCACAATTTTCTATAAAAAAAACATTAAATGGAAGATATGTCAGAGAACCATGCATAGGCAACTACCATACCAAATTTCAAACTAATATCTCTATTGTTGACTCACTTATGACATCTAAAGTATGGGTAACTCATGACGTCATATTTTGAAATTGCGTTTTTTGGCTTTTATTGACTAGATACAACCAAATAAATGCCACCACTGTATTTCTGAGAGAAAACTGGTCTAGCAACAAGCCTTTTTTGTTTATATTTAATACTTTAAAATTTTGACCTTCGGTGACCTGAACTTGACCTAAAATTGACATTTACTTCACGTAAATGAAGTCAGGTAGTAAGATGACTATCACTATCTAATTATACGGGGAAAATAACTCATAAAACATGTGTTGCATGACTTTCGTAGATATTTTGAGCAAAGTGACCTTTTGTGACCTGACCTTGACCTTGACCTTGGCTAACAATCTGACTTTAGCTCATGTGGGATATGTATCATACCTTTAGCAGCACTTTGGGCGAAACTGGTCGCAATCGAAGGCTTTGGATGGAAAGTATGGCCCATAAACTCAAATACGCCGATTTTGACCTTTGACCTGACCGTGACCTGGCATTTGACCTCACTTCGACATTTTTTAGCATACTTTAGATTCGTCACATTGAGAGCTTTCGATCGCCGCATTGCGCGTCTCGCTGCGATCATTAGTTCGGACGATAACCAGGGAGCGTTTAACACCCCCCCCCCCCCTCCCAGTCAATGGCGTTCTGCTGAGACCCCAGTCAATGCCGGGTTAAAGGGATATTGCCACCTTCGGAGGATTTCTAAAAAGCAACTTAAATGAATGGTGGGGATCAACAATCATGTATGCTCAAGCTCAAACTTGCTCCTGCAGCACCTAAAGCAGTGTATCGGCAAAGCATTTTGTATTTATTTCTGACTCCAAAACGTTGGTCCCAGCTGTGCTCAGTACAAGATTCATGATGGCCGCTCTCATCCAGTTTGGCTGTGGTATTGGCGCCCGCCCAAAACCGAAGCGTCCGAATTCGCCGAGATTTGACCTTGAAAAGTCTCCAAAGTCTAGCCATGGCAATTCTTGCAGTTTTATTATGAAAGAGGCTAAGGTTGTTGAAAATATAATTAACTGCATACGCTTTTTAATTTTAAAGTGCACTGACGGAATGGTGATGTTGAGTTTGCAACATTCAAAAGAAAATAACAATCCGCGAAGAAGTGATTCTAAATAGTGATGTGGCGACTCCAAGTTTACGAATGCTTGGCAAGCATGAGTGGTGCAAATGTATTTTTTGATCTAATGGGAGGAGTTTCGGAAACCAAATTTTGCAGGTGAAATCGGACACGCTTAATCGACCGATACACACCTAAAACTCCATATTGGCCAGCGAGGTGGCAATGTCCCTTTAATCCTGTAACCTGTCTGTATAGGCTGTTCCGCGCAGCATTGTTGTGCCCCGTACAGCCTTACCTTTCAGGCGGTTCAACACGGCAGGTATTCACTACAAATTAACTGCTGTGCCGGCCAACCCAGCGGGACGCTTATTTTGGAACCAATAGTACACGAGCATAAGTGCCGACTGAACGAGCTATACACATATTTGCTATATCAACTATGATCACTGAAATAATTATGGTGGCCTCCATAGGCTTCCATAGGCGGCAGAGAAAATTGCGCAGCCGATGGCGATAACCGAGCATCTTCAGCGAGGTTGTGTACACAACTCTAAGCTCTTCCTATCACCTGTTTAACCCGCGCACTGCAGGGGGGTTGATTTCCGACCCCCCCCGCTATCAGATATTTCGCAGATAGCGAAAAAACGGCGGCGCGCAGCGCCGCCGAGTTTTGGCACACCTGTTAGGACATCAATTGCGCACACTTTGAAGAGGAAAAAACTGAACCTCGGGTCATCTCAGGTCTGGTTACCAGACCAGGTCAAGTGACCCGACCTCCAAAAACGTTTGCCGTTGTGCCGAAGCCAGAGTTTCTCACCGATCAGTTTTAAACTTACAGGGTGGCATGAGGGCATAAGTACTTACAATTCTTTTATCTCGGAATTATGATATCGGTGACCTAAGGTCAGGTCAATTTCGTGACCTTCCATAATAAGTCAATGGGGAAATATTCAAATGCTTCCTATTTCAAGGATATGCATGATATTAGTCCAATTACTTCTGGATCATGTTATTATAGGACATTCTTTATGATCCAAGTGTAAGTTTTGTGCAGTGACCCCTATGGGGCTATCCGAGGTTACCATCCTTTTTGAGGTCATCCGAGGTTACCATCACTTTTTTGTCAATAACTCGCGGCATAATGAAGATAGAGAAGTAAAACCGACAGCAATGTGTTTGTCTCGTCGATGCACGTCTCCCTATATGCAACATGACCTACTTGGGTCTTGACCTCAGGTCACTGTCACGTGACCTGCAGTCAAATTTTGAAGTTAACCTAACACGGTCACCATGTATATCATTCAAAGCGCATTGAAAAGGCAAACACAATGGCGTAAACAGTTTTTCGTTATCTTTCTTAGGTAAAAAGTTATTGGCGAAAAAACGGGTTTGCAAAAAAGCAGCATGTTTCCTTTTTTTACCTCTGGAGCCTCAAATATTGACCTGAGATCAAATTTGAGGGAACCTTGTCGATTGCAAATTTCAATGGCTGGCGATCGCTTCTTTCACGTTTCTTGCTAGCTAGCATAGTTTCCGAGATATATGGGAATTTCTGGAGCGAAGTCCTAAAACAGGAGAGAAAAAAAACTGGAAAATTGACCTTTGACCTTTGATACGTTGCGTAGTTTTTTAGATCTCACGGGGGAGGCTGAAATCCCCCCCCCCCCCCTCCCCTCCCTCCCCCCTCTCCCCCTCCCCCCTGCAGTTCGTGTTCGGCGCAAATCCCCTGCAGTGCGCGGGTTAAAGAGACGAGCCTGCATTAACTAAAAACGTTGTTCCAGCCGCGACGCTCGCCCTGCTACTGTCACGTGACCTGCTGTCACGTGCTCAGCCACTGGTGATCGACGGTGTGACACTTCCCGAGGAGAGCTCCTACGGCTACCACATCTCCATTGGGGACAACACCACCGTTCGGCACTTTATTATGCAGGAGCAGCGTCCCAGGACATACCTCATGTGCCCACAGGGATTCGCCATCGAAAAGGTAGGTGTGATGATTACTGGTTGGATAATGGATATACTTCTATTGGCTGCTCTGCTGTGTGTACCGATCCGAGAATAGCATACAGGTATATGGACTGAATGCTGAATCGTTACAATGCTAAAAATAAATGCTGGAATTTATTTTATGTGTAAAAGACGTTAGTGATTATTTGCATATGTCTAGTCAAGTCAAGTGTATTGAGGTCTCCATAAATGATGGCTTTTCAGCCCTCTCGTCATATACAGGCAGTACAATACCTAACTAAATACAGCATGTGAAGTCCTATCATTAAAGGTATACAGTACAAGCGATTAAAATACTAGAATAGACACTTCCAGTACAAAAACATCGCAGATGGTCACTCTCAACTTCTGTCATCCTTCGCGCGGTCTCTGCTGTTCCATGAGGAGACAGCCCTAAACGGAAAACTGCGTCTGGCGCGTTCCGTTCTAATTTTTGGCAGCTCTAACTGATCTCCACAGTTGCCACGAGTACGCCTTATAGTCACATCCGAGCGACGCTGGACGAGATGAGCCAGCGCCGGCGGTGCGCCAGGCAAGATCAGTTTCGGAATCATGGCCACATCGCGCTCCTCCAACATGCCATCGAATCTCTCCCATCCCGTCGGTATGCTCCCATCGGGCCAGTCCAGTGATGATACGTGCTCCAAAATTGATGGCTCTCTGTATGCGAAGCTTTTGGGTGGTAGAGCATCCTCCCCATACAGTGGAACAGTAATTAATGTGAGGGAACAAGAGTGCCTGAATCAGTAACTTTTTGGTCGCAAATGGTAGCTTGTATCTCAACTTGGACAGCCCGACGAGAACATGGTAATAGCGACGGGTCATCTGTGACACCTGTTTTTCCCATGTCAGCGCTGAGTCGACGTACACCACAAGAATTTGTGCGTATGGAGTGGGCTTGATTTCACTGTTGCCGAATTTGATTGTCAGATTGGGGCTACATCTTTTCTTTTGCGATTTGAGAACCAAAAGCTCAGTTTTGCTCGGGTTATTCTTAAGTCGGTCCGGTTTTTCCACGTGTTGAGTCAATGGGGAAAAAGTCGTTTTTGCCGCTCGTCCCACGTGCGCCACAAACGTACCACCTAAGGTTTTCCAAGTCACCGCACACCGTTGGACGGGGCCGCGTGGTGTGCCAAAATTTCACCCGCCTGCGACGCACCGTTTGGCCTGCACGTCGTCGCAACAACGACACGACTGATGTTGGCGGACAGAAAGACAGAATGACAGACGGACTCTGTTCTTTTAGTAATATAAATTTTAATAAAATTAATTAATAGTAAAATAAAAAATGAATAATATTAAAATATATGTCTGTCTGTCTGTCTGTCTGTCTGTCTGTCTGTCTGTCTGTCTGTCTGTCTGTCTGTCTGTCTGTCTGTCTGTCTGTCTGTCTGTCTGTCTGTCTGTCTGTCTGTCTGTCTGTCTGTCTGTCTGTCTGTCTGTCTGTCTGTCTGTCTGTCTGTCTGTCTGTCTGTCTGTCTGTCTGTCTGTCTGTCTGTCTGTCTGTCTGTCTGTCTGTCTGTCTGTCTGTCTGTCTGTCTGTCTGTCTGTCTGTCTGTCTGTCTGTCTGTCTGTCTGTCTGTCTGTCTGTCTGTCTGTCTGTCTGTCTGTCTGTCTGTCTGTCTGTCTGTCTGTCTGTCTGTCTGTCTGTCTGTCTGTCTGTCTGTCTGTCTGTCTGTCTGTCTGTCTGTCTGTCTGTCTGTCTGTCTGTCTGTCTGTCTGTCTGTCTGTCTGTCTGTCTGTCTGTCTGTCTGTCTGTCTGTCTGTCTGTCTGTCTGTCTGTCTGTCTGTCTGTCTGTCTGTCTGTCTGTCTGTCTGTCTGTCTGTCTGTCTGTCTGTCTGTCTGTCTGTCTGTCTGTCTGTCTGTCTGTCTGTCTGTCTGTCTGTCTGTCTGTCTGTCTGTCTGTCTGTCTGTCTGTCTGTCTGTCTGTCTGTCTGTCTGGCTGTCTGGCTGTCTGGCTGTCTGGCTGTCTGGCTGTCTGGCTGTCTGGCTGTCTGGCTGTCTGGCTGTCTGGCTGTCTGGCTGTCTGGCTGTCTGGCTGTCTGGCTGTCTGGCTGTCTGGCTGTCTGGCTGTCTGGCTGTCTGGCTGTCTGGCTGTCTGGCTGTCTGGCTGTCTGGCTGTCTGGCTGTCTGGCTGTCTGGCTGTCTGGCTGTCTGGCTGTCTGGCTGTCTGGCTGTCTGGCTGTCTGGCTGTCTGGCTGTCTGGCTGTCTGGCTGTCTGGCTGTCTGGCTGTCTGGCTGTCTGGCTGTCTGGCTGTCTGGCTGTCTGGCTGTCTGGCTGTCTGGCTGTCTGGCTGTCTGGCTGTCTGGCTGTCTGGCTGTCTGGCTGTCTGGCTGTCTGGCTGTCTGGCTGTCTGGCTGTCTGGCTGTCTGGCTGTCTGGCTGTCTGGCTGTCTGGCTGTCTGGCTGTCTGGCTGTCTGGCTGTCTGGCTGTCTGGCTGTCTGGCTGTCTGGCTGTCTGGCTGTCTGGCTGTCTGGCTGTCTGGCTGTCTGGCTGTCTGGCTGTCTGGCTGTCTGGCTGTCTGGCTGTCTGGCTGTCTGGCTGTCTGGCTGTCTGGCTGTCTGGCTGTCTGGCTGTCTGGCTGTCTGGCTGTCTGGCTGTCTGGCTGTCTGGCTGTCTGGCTGTCTGGCTGTCTGGCTGTCTGGCTGTCTGGCTGTCTGGCTGTCTGGCTGTCTGGCTGTCTGGCTGTCTGGCTGTCTGGCTGTCTGGCTGTCTGGCTGTCTGGCTGTCTGGCTGTCTGGCTGTCTGGCTGTCTGGCTGTCTGGCTGTCTGGCTGTCTGGCTGTCTGGCTGTCTGTCTGTCTGTCTGTCTGTCTGTCTGTCTGTCTGTCTGTCTGTCTGTCTGTCTGTCTGTCTGTCTGTCTGTCTGTCTGTCTGTCTGTCTGTCTGTCTGTCTGTCTGTCTGTCTGTCTGTCTGTCTGTCTGTCTGTCTGTCTGTCTGTCTGTCTGTCTGTCTGTCTGTCTGTCTGTCTGTCTGTCTGTCTGTCTGTCTGTCTGTCTGTCTGTCTGTCTGTCTGTCTGTCTGTCTGTCTGTCTGTCTGTCTGTCTGTCTGTCTGTCTGTCTGTCTGTCTGTCTGTCTGTCTGTCTGTCTGTCTGTCTGTCTGTCTGTCTGTCTGTCTGTCTGTCTGTCTGTCTGTCTGTCTGTCTGTCTGTCTGTCTGTCTGTCTGTCTGTCTGTCTGTCTGTCTGTCTGTCTGTCTGTCTGTCTGTCTGTCTGTCTGTCTGTCTGTCTGTCTGTCTGTCTGTCTGTCTGTCTGTCTGTCTGTCTGTCTGTCTGTCTGTCTGTCTGTCTGTCTGTCTGTCTGTCTGTCTGTCTGTCTGTCTGTCTGTCTGTCTGTCTGTCTGTCTGTCTGTCTGTCTGTCTGTCTGTCTGTCTGTCTGTCTGTCTGTCTGTCTGTCTGTCTGTCTGTCTGTCTGTCTGTCTGTCTGTCTGTCTGTCTGTCTGTCTGTCTGTCTGTCTGTCTGTCTGTCTGTCTGTCTGTCTGTCTGTCTGTCTGTCTGTCTGTCTGTCTGTCTGTCTGCCTGTCTGCCTGTCTGTCTGCCTGTCTGCCTGTCTGCCTGTCTGCCTGTCTGCCTGTCTGCCTGTCTGCCTGTCTGCCTGTCTGCCTGTCTGCCTGTCTGCCTGTCTGCCTGTCTGCCTGTCTGCCTGTCTGCCTGTCTGCCTGTCTGCCTGTCTGCCTGTCTGCCTGTCTGCCTGTCTGCCTGTCTGCCTGTCTGCCTGTCTGCCTGTCTGCCTGTCTGCCTGTCTGCCTGT
>JAXIVJ010005182.1:55000-76237 GCA_036785665.1 Chirona hameri | reverse complement strand
TTCTCTCTTTCTCTCTTTCTCTCTTTCTCTCTTTCTCTCTTTCTCTCTTCTCTCTTTCTCTCTTTCTCTCTTTCTCTCTTTCTCTCTTTCTCTTTATCTTTCTCTCTTTTTCCTTTTCTCTCTTTCTCTCTTTCACTCTCTTTCTCTCTTTCTCTCTACTTTCTCTCTTTCTCTCTTTCTCTCTTTCTCTCTTTCTCTCTTTCTCTCTCTCTCTTTTTCTTTCTCTCTTTCTCTCTTTCTTTCTCTTCTCTTTCTCTTCTCTTTCTCTTTCTCTTTCTCTCTTTTCTCTTCGCTCTTTCGCTCTTTCGCTCTTTCGCTCTTTCGCTCTTTCGCTCTTTCGCTCTTTCGCTCTTTCGCTCTTCGCTCTTTCGCTCTTTCTCTCGTTCTCTCATTCTCTCGTTCTCTCGTTATCTCGTTCTCTCATTATCTCTTTATCTCTTTCTCTCTTTCTCTCTTTTCCTCTTTCTCTCTTTCTCTCTTTCTCTCTTTCTCTCTTTCTCTCATTCTCTCATTCTCTCTTTCTCTCTTTCTCTCTTTCTCTCTTTATCTCTTCTCTCTTGCTTTCTTTCTCTTGTTCTCTCTCCCTGACTGTCTCTTTCAACTATTTGAGTAAACAAATGCATACTGATGAAAACACAAATCTGCATTTGTTTTATAATTACGTTACATCACTATACATGTAAGATATTCAGAACTTTGCACCTCTATACACAATTTGCACCTCCATCACCACTCAAGCCCCAGAAACCCAGTCAAACCGCTTCTCCGCCGAGCCAGCGCTCTGCGTATCGGTGACCTCTGACCCTTACGATGCCGGTTTGTAAGGTGGACATAGGACAACTATTGGCTGACGCGGAGTCTGCGAATACTACGTTCTTACTACAATGAATAGCCTCTACTCGAGGATCCGCTAAATGCGAGCTACTACGCACGATGCTGTGCCGGCGTGGGCTTACAACTCTCCGATCATAGGCGGTCTCAGGGTCGAGATGCCTCAGTACACTCAAGTGGGGAGAGAATCAGGTTTTTCGAATATTGTGATTTTATTTGAAGTCGTAGAATAGTGAAAAGTGATAGAGAGCTGCCTATTTGTACGACAGAGATGTGCCGCTTATTTTTTCAGGAATACCTATTGTTGTTATGAAACGCTGCTAGGTTTTACCCATCTACAGTAGTACCTACCATTACTTTTGCAGTGACCTGTACATACACCGTTATATATACATATACACATATACATACATATACATACATATACGTAAGTTTGAGCGTTCACCACGTGTCTGATCATCCTGCACATCGAAGTCAGTCGAGGTCATTCGCGTCTGTGGCAGTGCGTGTGTTGACCCCAGGTAGAACACATCGGATGTGCCGACCCCAAATTCCAGACTGAGCGCGCCCCTGCGTGGGCTAACCTGGTCCGCCCGCGGCACCGTGCTGGGTCGGCCGGACTCACCGGCCAGTGTGTTGGGCAGGCGCGCGCCGATGGACGCCATCTTGAAAATGGTACGTCAGCTGATGATTGGGGGGTAACGGGGAGGGGCAACTGCGGCAACTGGATAAACTGGGGAACTGGATAAAATCGGCGGATACGCGGCTACTAAATGTAATGACTAATGTGTGAGACCGTAATGTTGCGATATTTTCTTGTTGATCTTATTCGTAGTTAAAGGGAATATTTCACCTTGGGAAAAGTACGTGGAATGATGAAAACGAGTGTCCTAATTATAGTTCTGGCATTCGTTTTTGGGAGAGAAAAAATACCAATTGGGTATAATTTGCAAAATATTGATATTTGTACATGTGACGTCCCAAGAATCTTGTGTCACCAAAATGAGTTGTGACGACATACCGGCAAAAGTCTATCCTTGAATCAGAATAGTAAACAACACTAACAGCAAGTAATGGCGGTGACTTACTTGTCTGTCATGCGCCAAGTTATACGCCAAAAAGCTCCCATTCCTTCAGCGTTGCCACCTTAGCTACGTAAGGCCTATTCCTTCAGCATTGCCACCCTAGCGAAACTTATTTTCTGTAATTTCTAAGAGATATCGATGAATTGTGTTTTTGGTAATTGAAGTTTGAAATAAGGATTTATGACAAAGTATGAAACTTTACTGTTAAGTAGAATATTTAATAAAACCTAGCTAGCTGACAAACTGTCTCCCATTGGCCCTGTGTTGAATCGTCATTTCCGCTTTACCTAGTATTCTATGACCGTGGTCTTGGGTTGGCTGCTGCGGGCGGGACGTACACGCCAATACAAATACCTAACATGGCGCGGTCGAGTAAAAACTGAACTTACTCTAAGTCAATACTCAGTAACCTAATCAGTTGGCGTGCTAGAGGTGCATCAAGATGGCATCAGCAGCGGAGGCGGCGGTAGAGCAGCTGACCGTGCTGCTCAGACAACAGATGGAGACGGCGGCTCGAGACAGGGTTGGAGGCACGTGAGAGAGAAGAGCGCTTGACATAACGCCTTCTGAATCTAGCAACACCAGCCATACAAGGTCGTCAGGTACGCTCCGCTGAGCAAGCCCACAGGAACAAGAATCCGCCGACGAGAAAATGCAGCTTCTGTGGCGATGAAAGGCACGTTGACCTGACGGACTGCCGAGCTCACGGTCAGCTCACGGTCAGCTAGGTAAAGCGGAAATGACGCTTTAACACAGGGCCAATGGGAGGCAGTTTGTCAGCTGGCTAGTTTTGATTAAATATTCTACTTAACGGTAAAGTTTCATACTTTGTCATTAATTCTTATTTCATACTTCAATTACCAAAAACACATATCATCGATATCTGTTAGAAATTACAGAAACTAAGTTTCGCTAAGGTGGCGATGCTGAGGAATAGGCCTTACGGAGCTAAGGTGTCAATGCTGAAGGCATAGGCCTTACGTAGCTAAGGTGGCAATGCTGAAGGAATGGGAGCTTTTTGGTGTATAACTTGGCGCACGACAGACAAGTAAGTCACCGCCATTACTTGCTGTTAGTGTTGTTTACAATTCTGATTCAAGGATAGACTTTTGCCAGTATGTCGTCACAACTTATTTTGGTGACATTCTAGTGACTTGTGACTTCCTTGTGACGTCACATGTAAAAATATCAATATTTTGCAAATTATACCCAATTGGTATTTTTTTCGCAAAATCGAAGGACAGAACTATAATTAGGACACTCGTTTTCATCATTCCACGTACTTTTCCCGAGGTGAAATATTCCGTTTAACTACGAATAAGATCAACAAGAAAATATCGCAACATTATGGTCTCACACATTAGTCATTACATTTAGTAGCCGCGTATCCGCCGATTTGATCCAGTTCCCCAGTTTATCCAGTTGCCGCAGTTGCCCCTCCCCTTACCCCCGAACCATCAGCTGACGTACCATTTTCAAGATGGCGTCGATCGGCGCGCGCCTGGCCGAGCTCGTGACAGCATCTGTCAGGCTTGTGGACGACGTGGCACCTGGCGGTAGCCTGCAGAAGCAGGGCTTCATCAGGGCTAAACAAATTGTTTCGTGGTTGTTGTCGAAATTAAGACCGGGGTTTTGGATGGCCGTTGGTGGCACGTGGGACCGGGGACTGGTCAGAACAATGGAAGGGTAAGACCAGAAGGGACGCGTTTGCTGATACCAGTAACTATGCTAGACAAAGCATACTAAATATACCAGATTCAGCAGGAATTAGGACAACCGCTACAACCAAGGGTATGCGCGGTATGTCATTGGTCCCTTGTAAAAGGGTCGCCAGGAGTGGTCGTCCGGACCGTCCGGACGACAGCCGTGGTTGTCTCGCCGATACAGTATATAGTATTTAGTGTATAGTATACCTACAGTATAGTTTGTTGTTGCGTGAGTGAATTATAATGTAGACCCGCGCAGCTGCTAACATGAAGACGTGTTTTAGAACGAAGGCATGCGAGAAGCAGAGATCGAAACAAAAACATATGCCTAGCGGCTAGCACATACAGATACAGCTGGGTTAGGATAGGTAGATTGGGCTAGGGTTTCATTATTTCATTATTTCATTATTTTTGATTCGGTAACCTCGGCAGGACACCGAATGTGGTCCCCGAAATTCCATGTCCTTGGTTGCCGGTGAGGACGACAAAACGACAGGATATTTTATCCCTTGGCTTCATCTCGCGGCCGCCAGATGAGAGTTCAGCAGCCTACCGGCCAGAGCCGTTCCACGGCACTCGATGGAACTGGAGCGACACAACGAGCGCCGTTTCGGCGGGGAGGCGGTTCCATGATCGCGTGGAGCATTGCGTCATGATAGCGGACGTGTTGTCATCGGGTCCCATGTTCCGTAAAACGCCTAAGATACGGGCAAGTGTTGAACACTTGAACGGCAGCGGCCAACTGTCATGGACTCCTGACACAGGGGTTGAGTCCACGGTTGTGGGTCCCGAGCACGCATGCGCCATCGGTGTTCATCTCCGAAACTTGATCCCATCGAACGAGAGGCTGTTTTCTGCAGATGGAAAACGGCTGAATTGCCTCCTCGGAATGTCCACTGCCGTTATCCGCAGCGGTCAGCGCGCCGTTACAGCAGACATTTATGTCATAGAAGACGTGCGATCGGCTCTCCTGTCATGGCTTCACTCGATAGATCTGCACATTCTGCCGGCATGTTTCCCCAGGCAGATCCAATCTGTGCAGCCGGTGAACACGGCTACCGATGACGAGCCAGAAGTCAAGCGACTGATTATGAAGGCGACGCAGCACGGTGACCTGGACAGCGATGACTTCGCCAGGGACTTCTAGAGCTGAGGAACACCCCGGGCGAGCATGGGCCCTCACCAACCCAAATACTGTTCGGCCAACCGCTACAGTCATCGGTCCCAGCTCACCGCAGAGCCTTCGCCGCCGAGTGGCAGATCGCCGCCCAGAAATGTGAGAAGTCCCGCGCTCGCACAGCTGAGAACGTTCGTGATCGGTACAACAGCGCCGCCAAGCCTCTGTGCGGCATTCGGGTCGGTGCAACTGTGGATGTGCAGGACCCACGCACAGGCCAGTGGGACAGGACGGGCGTGATCATCGGCGTGGGTGATCATCGTGATTACCTTGTTAAGATGCCCACTGGTCGCATATTATGGCGCAACAGACGGTTCCTGCGCAGTCATCGTCCACTGTTACCGTGCTCGTTTTCCCCACGTAGTGAGATTTCTCCCAGTGCAAGATCATCTGTGGAGCGTGAAAGCTTGCGACATGTCCGATTAAGTCTCGAGAGCACTGATGCGCCGCCTGTCGCGAGTGAGCCGATACCCTTACGTCGAAGTGAAAGAGTGCGTCGTGCTCCGAGTCGCCTTGTTGTTGACCCGCAGTTGAAATCGTATGATTGATTCATAGTGGTCAAATTAACTACTATCAACGCACTCGAAGAAGATATTATTTTACTCGCATTAGTCACTTGGAGTTCGAATACGTTTGCGTGTTCCGAGTGTATGTGGCGCGAAGAGCTATTTGTGTTCTTTTTTAAAATATTGTAACAGCGTCACACACAGTAATTTTGGGGAAGGCGTGTCGACCCCAGATTCTCGACTGAGTGCGCCCCTGCGTGGGCTGACCTGGTCCGCCCGCGGCGCCGTGCTGGGTCGGCCGGACTCACCGGCCAGTGTGTTGGGTTGGCTACTGCGGGCGGGACGCACACGCCAATACACATACCTAACATCGGAGACTGCCGAGTAGTTGGTCAGTGAGCACAATCTGATCCGTCCCGGCTCTCTTCCTGGCCATATTTCCGCAGCATCAACAGCGGATATTTCCTGCTGTGGCGGCGGGTGACAGTGACAGGCCAGGGCCGTCTCCCGCCGGTGACGGTGCCGAGCTGATTCTGCTGGCCGAGATCCCCGCCGAGGTGTCCTTTATCCGGGCCGCCGGCGGATGATGTGGACGTCCGATACAGCCGCTTTTCATAAATCCTCCACTCTCGTGCCGACTCGCGTCCCGGCTGAATTGCGATGAAACACACCCTCGGGAGGCGCCAAGAGCTCCACCAGCTTTCATAGAAGGCTGCGGGTAAGCTCATTAAGCCAGTGACAGGACCGCCACGCCAACCCCCACCGCCGCCGCCGCCGCCGCCGCCGCCCACGGAACCGCGGATTCAGCGAAGACAAGTGTTCAGAAAGGTAGAATTAGTATAATTTGTACACGTTTGATAGAGTGGCCTACGCCTTCTCAGAAACAATACTGACAGGGAAAATAATTGACTCACTGTTCTTCAGACGTCACCATTAGGTTAAACTAAGATAAAACATTGTTAACAAAGTACTGCTACGTGTTACTACCATAGCGTTGCTACCTCTCAAATCGGAATTGATATTGTGCATCATTATTTTGCATGACCACTCACCAAGTTGTGTGCAGTATTAATTGTTGCTTGTTAGTTGTGCTGTTATTAATTGTTGCTTTATCAGGCTCCCGGTCACACTAATTAGTCGCTATTGCGTCATCAGACTATGGCTGGCCATCAATGCAATAGGGGCTATTGATAACCTAGCCTGCGTCATCAGGCTCTGCTGTGACGCGGCCGACCGCCGCTGTTGACCGTCGTGGGGGCCGCTCGGCCGGTCCGCCTCCTCCTACAGCTCTGACTATCGGCTGACCACGTCAGCAGCTAGCCATTAGCGACACAGACACGCCCCACACACAGGACAGTGAACTGCAAACAGTGCCCACCTCACCCCACACGATCAGCAGGCCCAGCCGCGGCCTGAACAGCAAACAGTGCCACTGCCCAGCCCACCCTCACGATCAGCAGGCTCAGCAGGCTGTGTTTCCTGTACTAATGACTGTGTAGTGTGTTGTGCTCCCTGCACTAATGCCGTGTACGATTCACGCACCACAACACAAGTGCAACTATACTGATGCTGAAATAACACAAAATATAATAAACCTTACCAAAATTGAAGAAAAAACATACCTGCTTGCTACTCAGCACGACAGTGAATAATGACTTGCTGCAAAAATCCAATTGATATAACTGTGACTGGTTTTACGCCGTCAAGTCGAGTTGATGTGTATCACGATTCACGTATATATGTACTATTGGTTCCAAAATAAGCGTCCCGCTGGGTTGGCCGGCACAGCGGTTAAATTGTAGTGAATACCGGCCGTTTTAAACCGCCTGAAAGGTTAGGCTGTACGGTGCACTACAATGCTGCGCGGAACAGCCTATACACGCAGAGGTTACAAGATTAATGTCACGTTCAGCCGACGGAAGAGAGCAAAGGCCTCCGGCGGTTATGAAAACCACCGAGCTCAGTTTTATCGCAAGCGCCACCATGGTTGGCTGGTTGGTTGGGCAGAAGCAACGCGGGTCGGATTCCCGGGCATGAATCGGCGGTTATTGATCTATGTAAAAGCGTAGACGGTTGGGGAATGAAGCAGTCTTATTAGTTCTCCTTTGTCAAAATCGCTTAAAAATGGCGGAAAATTCAAAGATAAAGAAAAAAGGTATCAGAACAAACGGCAGTTCAGCGTCGATCCAACCGGTCTGCGGGTCTGATCTTCATTGTACCAACAGTCGTCCTCGTGTGGACATGACACGTGCACTGGCGTATCTAGGGAGGCAATTTTTGCAAGATCAAATGTGTTTTTACATACTCCCTTTTGAAAGAGGAGGCAAAGTCCAAAGTTTTACCCAAAAAAATTATTTTTATTATTATTTGGCCACTCCCCAAGTCAACTCTTGTTCCGCCCTTAGCTAGTGGAAGTTTGCCTCAGGCCACCTTCATGTCGCTGAATGGCCGCCCTACCGACTACCCTCTGTGTAGCCGGTTTTTACCGGTATTTCCGAGCTGGCGGGCAGATGCAGTCGAAAGGCCCGATCAACAGTGCAGTCTGCCCACAATTTCAACAACGCATATTCCGTCAGTGTAGCCAAGCTGTATAGGCTGTCCCGCCGAGCACTAGAGTGTGTCGGACAGCCTACCTCCCAGACCGGCCGGGAATGGCGAGAATGCAGGTATTCACTACAGACTGTCGTCTAACCCAGCGGGACGCTTATTTTGGAACCAATAGTACAGTCGGTCTAATAAGTATCTCCCCTGGCTCTGGGTCTCCCACAGTAGGCAACACGATAACTGGCTGAATCCCGCACCGAGGCGGGGCCGGACCGGTTTAACAGGTCGCCCGTCCCGGCCGATACTTGGCGGAATCTGCACCGCTCCGCGGAGCGGACAGGGTTATCGGGCAACAAATATGCGCATGTGTGGCAAGGCTGTGCGGCGGACCACGGTTGGAAGTCAAGTTAGCGACGATGTCTGTGACTACCAGTTTAAAGAAAACCATGGGTCTATGAAGCATCGCTAAGTGTGCAATTGATATAACTCTGTACAGGCTGCGCTTTAAGATTAATATTCATTTTCTATCTCAAGGCAGCCGATTGACCTTCATATCAGGTCAAAATGTGGGGCACCCATTTCTAGAAAAAAAAGTAGAAAAGTCTCAATATCTAAACCGATGTTCTCGTTAGAAAATCTTGATTTAAGCGTGGTTATCCAGGCTTTCGTTAAACCTTGAGATCTGGTCAAATATCCATGTGGATATGGATTTGGAGTAGGTGACCAATTTTGACGCAATTCACATTTATCAATTGTCGCAACAAACGCGATTGGTAAGACAAATAGACGACATTATTTCGAAAAATAAGCACCCGAGATTTTGACTCGATATCAAGGTAAAATCGTGACCTTGAGAATAAATATCCTACTGCTGTATTAGGTGTCCCAGATTTTGACCTGATTCAGGGTCAAACGACGACCTTGAGATAAAAATGTCCCAATCGAAAATGACACCCGTTCATATTTATATGAATGACATTTCCCAGTCTGTCAGAGCGTCTGGTTTGCCCTAATCCCGTCGTCACAGATGTCGTCTCGGAAATGAATGTCCCAATTCAGAAAAGGCTATCCATCGTGTTAGTTGTGACGATTGAGAAATTGGAGGTACCCAAAAATAAAATATCGAGAGTTTGACCTGATCCCAAGGTCCAACATAAAGAGAGTTATCGAGAGTTTGACCCTTGTGAGAAAAATGTACCGTCGGTCTCATAATGATCTTCCCTTACCATGTTTCTAAAACTCATCTTATTTCACTTCTGTGTACATGAAGGATTGATTTAAGGGAACATGTGGTACCTACCTAGGTAGGTACCAACTGCTCCCTTAAATCAGTCCTTCGTGTACACAGAAGTGAAATAAGATGAGTTTTAGAAACATGGTAGAGGAAGATCATTACGAGACCGACTGTACAATTTTAAACACATAGTCAGTACTATATTAGCTGCACACCTGGCGATGCTGCATAGACATGTGGTTTTCTTAAATTCTGTCGTCGCAGGTATTTCAAATGCCGTCGCAGATATCGTCACTAACTTAACGGACATAATCCCGCTTCGGGTATGTTGGCAGAGCGTGAAGCATGGAGTAGCATGACGCGAACATATCAGTGCATCTTAGGCGCACTGCATTTGTTGTTGTTTTTGCGTAGTATCATCGGGTGGATTCATGGACGTTTGCATGTGTAATTTCGGGATTCTGCACCAAACGTGACACGTGCTATGATTTAAAAAACAATCATAAAAGTATCTAGATTTGGCACGGTTTATCAGCACGGTTCGAACCCACGGCCGAGCTAATAATACCGCATAAGTCAACGGCTATACCGACTGATCCACTCACGCTGAAATGCGGAGCGCTGTTATTCTGTCTCGAATGTTGGATCTGCGGAGCGCTGTTATTCAGTCTCGAATGTTGGATCTCTATACCGACTGATCCACTCACGCTGGCATGCGGAGCGCTGTTATTCTGTCTCGAATGTTGGATCTGCGGAGCGCTGTTATTCTGTCTCCAATGTTGGATCTGCGGAGCGCTGTTATTCTGTCTCGAATGTTGGATCTGCGGAGCGCTGTTATTCAGTCTCGAATGTTGGATCTGCGGAGCGCTGTTATTCTGTCTCGAATGTTGGATCTGCGGAGCGCTGTTATTCTGTCTCGAATGTTGGATCTGCGGAGCGCTGTTATTCTGTCTCGAATGTTGTATCTGCGGAGCGCTGTTATTCTGTCTCGAATGTTGTATCTGCGGAGCGCTGTTATTCTGTCTCGAATGTTGGATCTCTATACCGACCGATCCACTCACGCTGATGTGCGGAGCGCTGTTATTCAGTCTCGAATGTTGGATCTGCGGAGAGCTGTTATTCTGTCTCCAATGTTGGATCTGCGGAGCGCTGTTATTCTGTCTCGAATGTTGGATCTGCGGAGCGCTGTTATTCTGTCTCGAATGTTGGATCTGCGGAGCGCTGTTATTCTGTCTCGAATGTTGGATCTGCGGAGCGCTGTTATTCTGTCTCGAATGTTGGATCTGCGGAGCGCTGTTATTCAGTCTCGAATGTTGGATCTGCGGAGCGCTGTTATTCTGTCTCGAATGTTGGATCTGCGGAGCGCTGTTATTCAGTCTCGAATGTTGGATCTCTATACCGACTGATCCACTCACGCTGAAATGCGGAGCGCTGTTATTCTGTCTCGAATGTTGGATCTGCGGAGCGCTGTTATTCTGTCTCGAATGTTGGATCTGCGGAGCGCTGTTATTCAGTCTCGAATGTTGGATCTCTATACCGACTGATCCACTCACGCTGGCATGCGGAGCGCTGTTATTCAGTCTCGAATGTTGGATCTGCGGAGCGCTGTTATTCTGTCTCGAATGTTGGATCTGCGGAGCGCTGTTATTCTGTCTCGAATGTTGGATCTGCGGAGCGCTGTTATTCTGTCTCGAATGTTGGATCTGCGGAGCGCTGTTATTCAGTCTCGAATGTTGGATCTCTATACCGACTGATCCACTCACGCTGAAATGCGGAGCGCTGTTATTCTGTCTCGAATGTTGGATCTGCGGAGCGCTGTTATTCTGTCTCGAATGTGGATCTGCGGAGCGCTGTTATTCAGTCTCGAATGTTGGATCTCTATACCGACTGATCCACTCACGCTGGCATGCGGAGCGCTGTTATTCAGTCTCGAATGTTGGATCTGCGGAGCGCTGTTATTCTGTCTCGAATGTTGGATCTGCGGAGCGCTGTTATTCTGTCTCGAATGTTGGATCTGCGGAGCGCTGTTATTCAGTCTCGAATGTTGGATCTGCGGAGCGCTGTTATTCTGTCTCGAATGTTGGATCTGCGGAGCGCTGTTATTCAGTCTCGAATGTTGGATCTCTATACCGACTGATCCACTCACGCTGGCATGCGGAGCGCTGTTATTCAGTCTCGAATGTTGGATCTGCGGAGCGCTGTTATTCTGTCTCGAATGTTGGATCTGCGGAGCGCTGTTATTCTGTCTCGAATGTTGGATCTCCGCTGGCTCTGGATAGCTGACCTCTTGACCCTCGAGACAAACAGCCCTTACCACCACCCAGGTCGCGGCGCATTCCCTTCACACACCACCCCACACTTCCTCCCTCTCCTCCCCCTCCCCAGGTCACGCACCTGTCAGACAGACACAATGGGTACCAACCTCCGGTGGGGAAATCTCCTTTGTCGTGCCTATCGTGACCGTAGCGCCACTTGGTGGCAAGGGAAGAGTATTACAAAATACGAGAAATTCATTTTTTTTTGTACACATATATTATTTATTGTATAAATATAACACGTTCTATAATTTGCGCAGCCCTGTCATCTGTCTGATTTCTGTCGCAATATTGATGAACGACACCACCCGGCGAGGCAAAAATAGGGCACCATTCCGGCTGACAATATATTTCCACAGGGCACTATAGCTTTCGGGTGCTCCGAAGTTGTATATAGTTTATACTGAAAACATACCAGAATCAAGATTTATATACTAATTTTAGACGGGATTTCTAATAATATGCTAAAAGATATGTCAGTGGTTCTTTGCGTCACCTATGGATCGGCTGTTGCAAAACAGCTGATTCATAAACAGCTGCTTAGCAACCTCTACAATTCGTATTCAATCGGTGCTTCAGGAGGTTAGCTACGGGAGTTGTGATGTTTTACTGTGCATAATTTGTTGAATTTGTACTTTTAATGGTGTCACCACCAGTGGCGGCGCCATTAAATATACCAATAAGGCGCCGTAGTTGGCGATGAACGAGCGAGCGCGAGAGAAATGTATGGTGAATTTCAACTCAATCGGGCAAGTAGTTTCTAAGATACAAAAAAGGTGCGCACGTGCGCACGTGCAGAGGCACCCCACCCCTGACTTGTGGAAAGGCGGCGGCTGAGGGGTCCCTAACCACACATCAAATTTACACATAATCTGTCCAGCCGTTGCGAAGTTTTTGCGAGAAAACACTTTTCAACACCCCTCACGCGGCACGCGCAGTGGTAGTCACCCACATGAGTCGCCAGGGGTCTCAACAAACAGGGTAGGTAGGATGGGGCTGCTCAGCAAAGAAGTCCCGATTGTCAATAGGACGTGTGGTTGCAGAGATATGAGCTTCTCAATAGCGTCGTCACGGGTCGGGTCGCTCATATTCAAATTTTTCCCATATGCCACAGAAGGACGAGCGAGCGCTTCGCGCTCGCTCGTAATAATCATTTTCTAGATCGAATTACTGAACTGGAACAACGATATTTGTATCCCCTGTTCCAATGCCTCGACATAAGCGCGTAGGAGTGAGAGTTAATATTTGCAGTTCACTGCAATGGTTCCTCACTGAAACATATGAGTACGACAGCTCTATGTTTTCCCTCTTATATACGCAAAGTTCGATGTGTCGTGGAGTGCGTACTCTTCCCCGCAGTGAGTGCATACTCTTACCCACACTGTCGGGCAAGAGTACGCAAATGCAAGGTTTTCGAAAAGTGTCTGGCCATACTTTTACGTATCGGTTCGTCACCCAGAGGATGAATGATGAAGATCATTGACTGGACTTCAGGTAGCGACAGTGACGACAGCTATCAATCACTACAAAAAGCGTGAGTTATCAATATGTACGAAGTGGGCACTCTTATCCGACTTTCCCCTATCCTGAAATGCTTGTATTCGTCTAGCGGCCATTGTGGAAGGCGACCGGCCCGCCCAACACGGAGGCTTTCCGGTACAGCCTACCTTCCCAGGCTATTTTTGGCTCGGGCTGAACCTGCAATGCTGGACGTTCAAGAAGGCTTGGAGAAAACATTTTCAGTCTCGAGTCTTGACGGCTACGCTCGATAATTGGACAATACAAATGTAAGCCTCAGGCTTGAGGCCACGGCAATCTAGAAAGCTGGCGTGGCTTGTCCCACAATAACAAGATTCGGTATGCAGGTGCGGAACAATTACTGACGTCCTCGTTTACCGCTGTTCGCCGTCTGACGTCCTCGTTTACCGCTGTTCGCCGTCTGACGTCCTCGTTTACCGCTGTTCGCCGTCTGACGTCCTCGTTTACCGCTGTTCGCCGTCTGGCGTCCTCGTTTACCGCTGTTCGCCGTCTGACGTCCTCGTTTACCGCTGTTCGCCGTCTGGCGTCCTCGTTTACCGCTGTTCGCCGTCTGACGTCCTCGTTTACCGCTGTTCGCCGTCTGACGTCCTCGTTTACCGCTGTTCGCCGTCTGACGTCCTCGTTTACCGCTGTTCGCCGTCTGGCGTCCTCGTTTACCGCTGTTCGCCGTCTGGCGTCCTCGTTTACCGCTGTTCGCCGTCTGACGTCCTCGTTTACCGCTGTTCGCCGTCTGGCGTCCTCGTTTACCGCTGTTCGCCGTCTGGCGTCCTCGTTTACCGCTGTTCGCCGTCTGACGTCCTCGTTTACCGCTGTTCGCCGTCTGGCGTCCTCGTTTACCGCTGTTCGCCGTCTGGCGTCCTCGTTTACCGCTGTTCGCCGTCTGACGTCCTCGTTTACCGCTGTTCGCCGTCTGGCGTCCTCGTTTACCGCTGTTCGCCGTCTGACGTCCTCGTTTACCGCTGTTCGCCGTCTGACGTCCTCGTTTACCGCTGTTCGCCGTCTGGCGTCCTCGTTTACCGCTGTTCGCCGTCTGACGTCCTCGTTTACCGCTGTTCGCCGTCTGGCGTCCTCGTTTACCGCTGTTCACCGTCTGACGTCCTCGTTTACCGCTGTTCGCCGTCTGACGTCCTCGTTTACCGCTGTTCGCCGTCTGACGTCCTCGTTTACCGCTGTTCGCCGTCTGACGTCCTCGTTTACCGCTGTTCGCCGTCTGGCGTCCTCGTTTACCGCTGTTCGCCGTCTGACGTCCTCGTTTACCGCTGTTCGCCGTCTGGCGTCCTCGTTTACCGCTGTTCACCGTCTGACGTCCTCGTTTACCGCTGTTCGCCGTCTGACGTCCTCGTTTACCGCTGTTCGCCGTCTGACGTCCTCGTTTACCGCTGTTCGCCGTCTGACGTCCTCGTTTACCGCTGTTCGCCGTCTGACGTCCTCGTTTACCGCTGTTCGCCGTCTGACGTCCTCGTTTACCGCTGTTCGCCGTCTGACGTCCTCGTTTACCGCTGTTCGCCGTCTGACGTCCTCGTTTACCGCTGTTCGCCGTCTGACGTCCTCGTTTACCGCTGTTCGCCGTCTGGCGTCTGGCCGTCTAATTTAAACACATTCTGCTCAGTGTAAAGTGTTCACTAACAGGAACAATTTTTTACGACAGCCGTTAGTGGAATGTAATCAGGAAAAAAAGCGAGAAATTATTACGCATTTATGGATAGCCATTTAGCCATATAGCCATTTGTGAATAGCCATTCTCATGCTTGCACCCATTTTAGGGGACGTGACAAATGGACGTTGTTCTATCAGAGGCCAATTTCACAAAGCAACAAAGTTTGAAATTGCAAATAATTTCTTTGCAATTACAGATAATTTTTTACACATGCTTGTAATTTGGATTTCACAAAACTTGATGGCAGTAAATCTCAATTTACTATTTGCAAACTAGTTTACAAAGATATTGTTTGTAGAAATGCTTGCAATTGCAATTGCACATGTTCTATTTCTCGAAGGTTGACGGAAGTGAGGAAATGTTTGTAATTTCAAACTTGTAATTCCAGTGGATCAGAGGTTCTGAATTTCAGAAATTGCATTGATAGTTGACGATGTTTTGCTGTTGAGGTTATTTCCTTGGTGAGGTTGTTTCCTTGGTGAGGTTGTTACGTTGCCGAGGTTGTTGGGTAATGGTTTAGTTTATACATAGGTATAGCTGCCGCCAAATGTTCCCCAGAGATTCGAACAAGGATCTCCAGCTTTGAAGTCCAGTGCACCTTACCGGTTGCGCTAGCGCTATGATGTGAGGGGCGCCTCCACGCGGAGAAACCGCATGGCGATATAAATGCAGCGGTCAACGATGTCTTGTGCAGTGAAACTTCACCCTTTACGTCGTAGGAAATCTGCTAGGTTAGGTGAAAAAATGTCGAGAAAATTCAACAATCCTTCTTTTGAGAGTAGTTTTGTTATGCCCCGTCACCCGGTGAATGGGCATTTGGGCAAATGCTGCTTACCAGTATTTATTTTTACGATCAGAGTTTGCATTCCGATAAAATGTGAATTCAAAGATAATTATCACTATAACTAATTTTATTTTGATTTAAAAAAAAAATCACAATGTAAATATTTGTTAAAGAAATTGCATTACAATCACATAATTTTTCCTTAGCATAAGCTTTAATACAAACGTTCTTGATTGCAAACTTTTCTGCTAACTAACATTTTTGTTTACAATTTTCTTTACAATTGGTAATTCAGAGGTGGTGAATGTTTGTGAAATGGCTTTTTGTGAGGTTTGCAATATTTTCTTGCGTTTGTAATTGCAAACATATGTAGGTAATTACTAACTACTTTGAGAAATTGGCCTCTGTTGTGAGTGTACAATGCGTAGTTTAATAACTAGGAGAGGCATATTTATAAACAAAGCAAACAAGGCAAGCTAGTTTCTACGTTGTTTCCTATGTCTCGCTCTAGCTCTCGCTCTCGCTCTCGCTCTCGCTCTCGCTCTCGCTCTCGCTCTCGCTCTCGCTCTCGCTCTCGCTCTCGCTCTCGCTCTCGCTCTCGCTCTCGCTCTCGCTCTCGCTCTCGCTCTCGCTCTCGCTCTCGCTCTCGCTCTCGCTCTCGCTCTCGCTCTCGCTCTCGCTCTCGCTCTCGCTCTCGCTCTCGCTCTCGCTCTCGCTCTCGCTCTCGCTCTCGCTCTCGCTCTCGCTCTCGCTCTCGCTCTCGCTCTCGCTCTCGCTCTCGCTCTCGCTCTCGCTCTCGCTCTCGCTCTCGCTCTCGCTCTCGCTCTCGCTCTCGCTCTCGCTCTCGCTCTCGCTCTCGCTCTCGCTCTCGCTCTCGCTCTCGCTCTCGCTCTCGCTCTCGCTCTCGCTCTCGCTCTCGCTCTCGCTCTCGCTCTCGCTCTCGCTCTCGCTCTCGCTCTCGCTCTCGCTCTCGCTCTCGCTCTCGCTCTCGCTCTCGCTCTCGCTCTCGCTCTCGCTCTCGCTCTCGCTCTCGCTCTCGCTCTCGCTCTCGCTCTCGCTCTCGCTCTCGCTCTCGCTCTCGCTCTCGCTCTCGCTCTCGCTCTCGCTCTCGCTCTCGCTCTCGCTCTCGCTCTCGCTCTCGCTCTCGCTCTCGCTCTCGCTCTCGCTCTCTCTCTCTCTCTCTCTCTCTCTCTCTCTCTCTCTCTCTCTCTCTCTCTCTCTCTCTCTCTCTCTCTCTCTCTCTCTCTCTCTCTCTCTCTCTCTCTCTCTCTCTCTCTCTCTCTCTCTCTCTCTCTCTCTCTCTCTCTCTCTCTCTCTCTCTCTCTCTCTCTCTCTCTCTCTCTCTCTCTCTCTCTCTCTCTCTCTCTCTTTCTCTTCACAGTCTCTGGTGTCGCCCGATCATAAGGCGACCGTGATGCACTTGTCGCTGCCCGGTACGGTGGAGTTTCTGTGGACCACAGACAGATGTCCCAGCGTGATTGGCGGCATATTGAGCTGCCCCACGTTATATCAATAGTTTGCTTCGGACGTCTGGCGGTCAGCGTGCAGTTCCCGCGGAAGTCTCAGTCTTTTGAGCTATCACTGTTCTTCCCCGACGGTTCGGTGGTCGGAGTCTGACTTCTCCGACGGGTGGCGACGCCCGGCACATAGCTGTGTCGTAACCGTCTTGGTCGCGGCAGTTGTGTCGGTGAGCGCGGACGGGCGCGAGTGCGTGGGAAGGGACAGCCGCTGGTTTATGGGCCAAGTCTGCAGCTGGATGATGGACGACATCGCCGCTCGATATGACTGCGAAGTTGTGGATACTTGTAAACGTTTGAATGATTGTGTTCGAGCAGCGGAAGGCTGTTGTTAAAGTTGGAAATGTCCGTGCTTGACTGCCGCAACGACAGAGCCGATGCTTCCGCTCCGGTTTCTGAGAATCAATTGAGCCGAAGTGCTCGTAACCTCCTACCCTTTCTGGCTTGATTTGGCATGCGCACCGCAGTGAAGACAATATCCGAAAGCGACTCAAGGATTGTAGCCTTTCCAATGCGCATTGCATGTATGTTAAAATTCTGAGTAATTAATTCACGCAAACATGTGGTGACATTGATAATTACAACAATTGTTTGCTGAAATAGCAGCTAACGTCGCCTTAACCCTCGCCCTACGGGTACGGGGAACGTTTCTCACCTTCGCCCTACGGGGGGGGGGGGGGGGGCTGACAGTACCCCTGTTAACTTCCAAGACAAGCAACATAGAGCAATGCGGTAAGAACCAGCATGTTGCCTGTCATGAGAGGAATCTAACAGTATGCAATTTGTAGGTTTCAGGTTAACGGGTGACCTTCCAGGTCAAGTGAATGACCTAAGATCGACCACGTCCAAAAATAGCGATTTTGCTCTGTCCGTAGGCATTACCAAAGTGATGAGTATAAAACGAGTTGGTTAACGTCAAAATGTTGGTCGTTGTATTAGCTATCTGGTAATGTATCGATGTTTAAGTCTGGGCCAGTTAATGACCTCTTAGGTCACGGAAATCGTCACCATAGATAAGAATTGCTCTGCGATTTGCATTACAGCACATGTACAGGGCGCTTAGTATAACTTCCGAACGGAGAGAGATAGAGAGACACCGTAAAAAGTAACGTGTTGCCTGTCATAGAAAAAAATCCAAAGGCATCCCATTTTGAGAATCTAGGTCAACTGGTGACCTTTGGGGTCAGGTAAATGACCCTTTGGTGTCTGACATGGCCTTGACGAAAAGGTCATTGGTCACGATCTAATAGTCGTATACACTTCACATTTCGATAGGATACGTAGGATACGATATTGATTGATAGGATACGGAAATGTTGTAAACTCAGCTACTGAAAATATCCGTAAGATGTGCCGCATTTGTAAAAGTTATTCAATACAAACGTCAGGGGGAAGGGGGGGGGGGCTGCCAGCCCCCCCCTTAGGGCGAGGGTTAAGTTGGCTTAAGTTGAATCTTGCAAATGGGTGAAAACTAGCAGGCCCATGCTGAGGGTAATTATGAGCGAGCGCGAAGCGCTCGCTCGTCCTTCCGTGGTATATGGGACACATCTGAATATGAGCGGCCCGGCCCGGCACAACCCGGCCCGGCCCGGCCCGGCCCGGCCCGGCCCGTGGCGACGCTTTTGAGAAGCTCATATCTCTACAACCGTACGTCCGATTAACAAGCGGACTTCTTTGCTGAGCAGCCTCATCCAACCTACCCTGTTTGAGATCAGTACTGACTCATGTGGGTGACTACCACTGCGCGTGACGCGTGCCGCGTTGGGGGGAGGGGGGGGGGGGGGGTTGAAAAGTGTTTTGTCGCAAAAACTCCGTTGCTGGGCAGATTAAGTGCAAATTTGGCGTGTGGTTAGGGACCCCTCATCCGCCACTTTCCCACAAGTCAGGGGTGAGGTGACTGCACGTGCGCACGATCACACCCCTATTCTATATCTCAGAAACAGCTGAGCCGATTGTGTTCAAATTTGGTGTGTGGTTAGGGACCTCTCAGCCCCCAGATTCCCACAAGTCATGGGTGGGGGTGCCTCTGCACGTGCGCACGTGCTCACCCCTATTTTATCTCAGGAACGGCTGAGCCGATTGTTTTGAAATTTGGTGTGTGGTTAGGGACTTCCCAGCCGCCACTTTTCCACAAGTTAGGGGTGGGGTGCACGTGCGCACGTGCTGACCCTTTTATGTATCTCAGAAACCGCTTGCCCGATCGAGTTGAAATTCACCATACATTTCGTTCGCACTCGCTCGTTCAACGCCAACTACGGCGCCTTACTGGTTTGTACCAATCTCAAAGTAAGTCCGATCTCTTGCTCGCCCGCTCAATTATAAATATATCACACACATTTTACCTTGTTTCATCTGGTAAAATTTGACTTGGGTAGAACTGTATATTTGTAATATGTCGATTTATCGCTCGTCCTTTCGTGGTATATGGGACAAATCTGAATATGAGCGGCCCGGCCCGGCCCGGCCCGACCCGGCCCGGCCCGGCCCGTGGCGACGCTTTTGAGAAGCTTATATCTCTGCAACCGTAAGTCCGATTGACAAGCGGACTTCTTTGCTGTTTAGCACCCCATTCAACCTACCCTGTTTGTGACCAGTGTCGACTCACATGGGTGACTACCACTGCGCGTGGCGCGTGCCGCGTGAGGGGTGTTGAAAAGTGTTGTCTCGCAAATACTCTGCAACGGTTGTGCCGATTGTGTGCAAATTTAGTGTGTGGTTAGGGACCCCTCAACCGCCGCCTTCCCACAAGTCAGAGGTGGGTGCCTCTGCACGTGTGCACGTGCACATCCCTATTCTATATCTCAGGAACGGCTCAGCCGATTGCGTTTAAATTTGGTGTGTGGCTAGAGACCCCTCAGTCGCCGCCTTCCTACACGTCAGGGGTGGGGTGCCCCTGCACGTGTGCACGTGCACACCTCTATTATATATCTCAGGAACGGCTTAGCCGAATGTGTTCAAATTTTGTGTGTGGTTTGGTACCTCTCAGCCGCCACTTTCGTAGAAGTCAGGGGTGGGGTGCCTCTGCACGTGCGCACGTGCGGACCCTTCTTGTATCTCAGAAACTACTTGCCCGATGGAGTTGAAATTCGCCATACATTTCCTTCGCGCTCGCTCGTTCATCGCCAACTACGGCGTCTTACTGGCTCATATAGTTACTCTGCAGAAGTGTGCGGGGTGTGGGGCGGACTGACGCTCGGCTGAGATGGATGAGTCTGTCTGGGAGAACACTATCTGGCCCTGGGACGAAGGCCCATCCATCGCCCTCCGCCACCGCTGCGTCGGCCCCGGACGTTCCCAGACAGCGTCCCGGCCCGGCAGACTGACAGGCCGTCACCCGGCTCATCAGCCGGCCGCCCCCGGGTCGCCCCCCGGTCGTCCCCGGGTCGCCCCGTCCGCCGCCGCGCTGCCCCGGACCGTGGAATCACACTGGACGGACCCTTGAGAGCGGCCATCGGCTGTCAAAGGCGATCAGTGGTCCCGCAGGACTCTTCAGGGAATCAGAAGCCAGCCGAGCGATTCCGGAATAATTTATATCTCCACTAAGCTTCTCCAAGAAAACGGACCATCTGTTTCCACCATCTGTTTCGGGGAATCTGGGGGACGTCTAGATCATATCATTTTCATCAATTAAGTTTAACCCTTGTTTGAGACTTGGCATAATTACGAAATAACAATACAAATGACTTGAGTCTCAATAGTTCGGAAAATAGTCGAAAAAAATATTGCCTGGTGGGGTGCCTCTGCACGTGCGCACGTGCACACCTCTATTAAAAAATCTTGCATACCTTGCAACCTTTGAGTAAGAGAAAGGTTCTTTGACCATCGCCGCGCTGCGTTCAGGAAGGACATCAACAACCCTGTTGGGCTTCACTTTCAATCCCGGCACGGTTATGATGTCATTCCTGAAGTTCCGATAACGGGGAAAATAGTATGTAAGTGCCACGGCCATGTTGAACGTAAAGTAAAGGAAACCATGTTTATTCGAGACCTCAAACCTGTCATGAATAAAAATGTAGCAAGCTGGCCACTTTTGAGCTAGTAGCAGTCTGGCACTGACGTAACATGGACCTCCAAGTGTAGTTTATCCTGAATTCGTATCGGTGTATCTAAATTTATTTAGGATCAAATTGTATTCATTGATAGTCTTCAGAAGTTTGCTTGGCATGCGACTTTGATGTTTTGTTTCATATTATTCAGTACTTGTGATTATGTTTTGTTCATTACGTGCTACGTTATGTGTGTCTTGTATGATAAGTTGTGTGTCTTGTAATATTAGCTACTTCAAAGTACTTGTAAAATAGGTATCACGTTCGCGACATTTTGTGTGTTGTAGTTTTCGCAG
>JAXIVJ010005182.1:0-52500 GCA_036785665.1 Chirona hameri | reverse complement strand
ATGATGATGATGATGATGATGATGATGATGATGATGATGATGATGATGATGGTGGTGATGATGATGATGATGATGATGATGATTATGATGATGATGAGGCTGATGACGATAATGGCGATGATTATACGATGATTTATGTTTAAGGGCACCGGTATATAATTTTATTATATCAAAAGTTGTTCTCCGGTTGAAGCTCAGATATAAATGCAATGCAAATACGTCACACAGCACATCGTACCAATGTAGTGCGGGACGACGACGAACGGTGTATTGAACTTGATATAATTGTTTTGTAAAATTTGAAGCATTTGTAGGGAGACCGGGACCAATTGCAACATTTCTTTTTTACATTTTCGATTCTGGAGCCAAAACGTTTTGGGCTAGATAACTCTTTCTCCGATTTTCACAAACGTTGCTGTTTTGCCGCTGTAGCTGACGTGAAATTATTCCAAAATAACGATTTTTAGGGGTCAAAATTTACGCATAAAATGTCACTTCAGCTGTTACAATCGACCCCAGGTACGGGGTCGATTGTAACAGCACCAGGGATCAATTGTACCATGTTAACGAATGGTGTAGTGACATCAACTTTTATCGATAGCAGTTTTTATTAAAAATAAAAACTGGTTCCTTTCTCCCTGAGCTTTCCTGGATAAAACAAATCGCAGTTCCGCCTGGTCAGGGCAAAAGCAAACGCCACATCATACGAATGCGGCTTCGCAATGGATGAAGCCCTTATATCCTTAACTCTTCCTGGATAAAAACACAGCTCCTAGCCCTGCTCAGGCTAAAACAACTATCTAACAGATCTTAGCAGGCCTATAATACTGCTTGATCATGTGTAGTATAGTAGAGAAAACATCACAACTCGAAATACTTCTAAAATCTGTGACGCTCGGTTTGTAGTCGTCTACTCGCTGACCGATTAACAGTTTTCACATATGTATGCCTGATACTTCTCGACTGCGGTATACGCCTCTTGGGCCTGCACATCGGGCACATCTCGGCCTCGCACTGGATCCACCTTTCTTTGGATCGACTATTTGCTTAGCTTTCCACGCACACAAGGCAGAAGACGTCTTCTTCCTCGTCACTGCTGCTTGCCCTGCTGGGTGCCTTCCTAGCCCTCTTGCCGCCGGCTTTCTTCGTCTTCTTCTATTCGTGCCTTTCCTTGCTGAAGTTTAGTTTTTTTGGTGCTTGTTTGCGTTTCTTTCGACTTTGTTATAGCTTTATCACTCTCTTCTCTGGCGTATCGGTTAGAATTGCGACCTTTCGCTTCCTCCGTCCCGCACTGATGTGTTTCCTCGGACCTTGGGCAGAAACCGAATCACTTCAGGGGTGAGCGGTTTCGAAGCGATCCCCGATGGACCGGGCTGTTCGATCCCCGAGGGAAAAGGCTGTTTAATCCCTGATGGATTAGGCTGTTCGGTCCCTGATGGATTAGGCTGTTCGGTACCTGATGGATTAGGCTGTTCGGTCCCTGATGGATTAGGCTCTGCAATGCCCTATGGACCAGGCTGTTCGATCCCTGATGGACCGGGCTGTTCGATCCCCGAGGGAAAAGGCTGTTTAATCCCTGATGGATTAGGCTGTTCGGTCCCTGATGGATTAGGCTGTTCGGTACCTGATGGATTAGGCTGTTCGGTCCCTGATGGATTAGGCCCTGCAATGCCCGATGGACCAGGCTGTTCGATCCCTGATGGACCGGGCTGTTCGATCCCCGAGGGAAAAGGCTGTTTAATCCCTGATGGATTAGGCTGTTCGGTCCCTGATGGATTAGGCTGTTCGGTACCTGATGGATTAGGCTGTTCGGTCCCTGATGGATTAGGCTGTTCGGTACCTGATGGATTAGGCTGTTCGGTCCCTGATGGATTAGGCTCTGCAATGCCCGATGGACCAGGCTGTTCGATCCCTGATGGACCAGGCTGTTCGATCCCTGATGGACCAGGCTGTTCGATCCCCGAGGGAAAAGGCTGTTTAATCCCTGATGGACCAGGCTGTTCAATTTCCGATGGACCAGGCTGTTCGATCACCGATGGATCAGCCTGTCCGATACCCGGTAGACCAGCCTTTGCAGGAAGTGTTATGTCCTCTGCGGCCACGCCCTCGGATGCCTGATTGGCTGGGGTGCAGTCTGTTCCGTTTTTGGTCGGTCTGGAACGTCGCTCGGTGCGAAGTCTTCGTCGGTGAATATATTCAGATTGCATGGACTGATGCCTGTTGTCCGGAAGCCAGTCTGGATGTTCCTTGGGGTGAATGCCAAAGCCGAACTCCAGTCATTAGAAGCGATCTGTAGGCTATCGTGGATGCTGGTCGTATTTGCTGGGTTGCTTCTCATCCACGCATCCATGTGAGTGGAACGACTCCTCGTAAACGGCCCGAACACGCTTCTGTCCAGAGGTAGTCTGTAAGCGTCATATTCTAAAATTTAAAAAAGTTACAAGACACCCTGAAAAACACATAATTATGAACAACACTCGACTCACTTGCCGCACCGTCTTCACACTCTGTGAGGAAAGGCAACAGCTGACTGCGCATATCCGGTTGTGCCGCCAGCACCGTCCGTCGGCGGGTTTCGGAACTAGGGCCACTGTTACAATTGCCCCGTGTTACATTTGACCCCGCCCCGGTCTCCACTAAATGATACATTTATTAAGCTTTTACGATTGTTGGGAGTTGGGACAAAACAAAATGCTATCATGGCAAGAAATGTTTTTTTTCAAGACTCAAGGCCCTCCTGCTGAATTGAAACTTGCGCGCCACTTTCGCAAAAATATCTTGGCAGCAAAATATGGCTGCACACATAATTTGGCAGTACATTATGAAGTTTTCTTTAAAAATTACGTTGTTTTGATGGATTTTTTTTTAAAAAAGTGCAATAAATATCAAAGTATTAATTCTGGAGCATTTTTTACACTTATTTTTGTTTTACGGTGACCAGAGGCCATTCTTATAAAGAAAAATCGAGCCAAGGTTGCAAATAAAAAATGGAGCAACGAAAAGCAGCCTGCTGCATTTTTCATTATTATAAATAAACGAGAAGCGACTGCAAATATGTATTTTTTCTCCACTCGGCTGCAAATCTGACGGCAAAAAATGAGCCAGTCAGATATGATGTCATACCTGCCAGTTTTGTCATTTAATCAACAGAGCTGCTACAATTTCGATTTTAAGCATAGGATTTTATGTCAAAACAATGTTTATTAAAACTAATATGTAATAAAACTATGGGTACTTTTCTGTTTCACCACTGGAATAACACTATTTGTGGTATGGAATATATTCGGAGAAACTTCTCGCGGAGGTACTCAAGCTGCGCCGCTGATAGGCTAGCGAACAACAATACTTTTGCGTCGGCAACATTACGAGGAGAAATTGGTAAACAATCACGTCGCCGGCTTTGTATAGGAGGGATTGTGCTATTTGATGGATTTTCGCTACTACTGTCAATCTTGAGTGATTTCCTGTTACTTGTTCTTGATTGGTCAAGTTTAAAGTTCTAATTCGTTTAATTAATTGTTAAACGAATACTTTCTTTCAATATCGGAGAAAGAAAGAATCGCCGGTGACCCATGCGCGGAGACTGGAGATGTTCACCTATGGGAAACTTGCCATCAGCCCGGAGCCTGACATTAAATTGATATAAGGCTGCACTGCAAAACACTTGGTGAAGAAACAGCGGGACGACGCCGGCTAGCAAGCGTGGAGATGTGCGTAAATGTACACTCAATAACCATTTGTTTAGCTTGAAGACGACAACAGTTTGACAAAGGACAGCAGAGGCCATTTTTATCAAAACAAAATCGAGCCATTGCTGCAAATACAAAATCGAGCAACGAAAAGCAGCCGGCTGCATTTTTCATTATTATAAAAAAAGAGAAGCGACTGCAAATATGTATTTTTTCTCTCCACTCGGCTGCAAATCTGACGGCAAAAAAATGAGACAGTCAGGTATGACGTCAAACTTACCAGCTTTGCCATCCAATCAACAGAGCTGCTACAATTTCTATTTTTAGCATAGAATTGTATGTCAAAATAATGTTTAATAAAACTAATATGTAATACAACTACGGGTACTTTTCTGTTTCACCACTGGAATAGCACTACTTGTGGTATGGAATATATTCGGAGAAACTTCTCGCAGAGGCACTCAAGCCGCGACGCTGATTGGCTAGCAGACAACAATACTTTTGCGTCGGCAACATTCCAAGGAAAAATTGGTAAACAATCACGTCGCCGGCATTGTATAGGGGGGGGGGGGGGGGGTCAGGAGGTGCGGGTTTGAGGCATCAGAAGAAAGTCGTGCCAGCTGAAGTTTGGTCCTCCAATTCCGGAGATACCGAATAACAAAGAGTTAAAGAAAATAGTTCACCTTCAATATTAGTTTTAAACTGAGATAGCAGTTTTGTAGCCCGTGTTGGGAAACCCATATCTGCAAGTTTTTTTAAAAGACTCTCCAGCCGAATATATTCGAGTTTTTTGGCGAAGGAATGCGGTGCTGGCGAAAGAATGTTGTACTGGTTCTAGCCCGGGCAGATGCTATACCATCAGCCAATCAACTTGCAGCTGGTGCTAGCAAGCGAATCGCCGGCACCCGGTTGGCACATCTCCAATGCGAGTCTATCTTTACGCGACTACTTTCGAATCTGATTGGCTGAACCATTTTTTACATTTGCGTGACGTCAGGACTCTGACTCAGAGAGCATGCATATAGTTTTGATAAACAATACAAATTTACGGCCTTCTGTCCTGAATCGGCGCGATATAAGACCATTTTTGACAATATAAAAGGAAATTGTATTAACAAAGATAATGAAATCGTGTTGGGTAAAAAATTTCCAAGGTGAACTATTTCCTTTAACAGGAACCTCAATGTATATGTGCATTGCCGCCTCATCCAATTACAACAGCGTCTGCTGCAGGTTTGGTTAATACTACTGACAGGAAGTTAACAGGAACCTCAATGTATAAGTACATTGCCGCCTCATCTAATTGCAATAGCATCAGCTGCGCCGGTTTGGTCGCATGTGGTTAACAGGAACCTTAATGTATAAGGGCATTGCCGCCTCATCTAATTACCGCAAACACGAATTTCTTATTGGATGCTTATGCAAATGTCCAATTGTTTGAAACGTTTTATAATTAAATGAATTACCAATGGTATATAATGCTTATGCAAAATATGTCTGGTTTAGGAGATTTTGTTTACTTAGTTGTCAAACCATGCACCCATTGCCCCTGTGTTGAAACGGCAAACCCGCGCTACCTAGTTATTAAGTAACCTTGGGGGGGGGGGGAGGGATTGTGCTGTGCAATTTCATGGATTTTCGATACTACTGTCAATCTTGAGTGATATCCTGTTACTTGCTGTTGATTGGTCAAGTTTAAAGTTTGAATTCGTTAAAATTAACTGTTAAACGAATACTTTCTTTCAATATCGGAGCAAGAAAGAATCGCCGGTGACCCATGCGCGGAGACTGGAGACGTTCACCTACGGCCAAATTGCCATCAGTTCGAAGCCTGATATTACATTGTTATAAGGCTGCACCGCAAAACACTTGCTGAAGAAACAGCGGGACGACGCCGGCTAGCAAGCGTGGAGATGTGCGTACGTGTACTCTGGCGTATAATCACTGCAATGACCATTTGTTTAACTTGAAGACGACAGCAGTTTGACAGAGGACAGCAGTTCGAGAAAAATAATATTGTTTGAAGGAAATGTTTAGCATTTCTATCTTGAATATAAATATTATGAAATGATAACAAAAACGTGTCTCGTTTTTTTTTGTCTTTTTGTTTTGGTTGCTCGATTTTTTCTGTGACTTGTTTATGATAACGGATGGCTCAGAATTGGCAAGCAAAATCGAGCTGTGGCTCGATTTTTTTTTATAAGAATGGCCTCAGTTCGATAAAAAATAAACTTGTTTGAAGGTAATATTTATCATTTTTTGCTATCTTGAAAATAAATATTATTTGAGAACATCGACATTTGTATTGTATGATGCAAAATAGGTACGCTTTGACGACTAAAGCCTGCCTCGACCAGCCGTGGAAAGCAAGAAACCGTTCCTATTTTTAGCGTCAAGTTGCGCGATTGAAGAATGTTTCCAATATTGTATATTGGAAACATCCGTCAACATTTATATTGGAAGAGAGGGAAGGTGAATTGCTTTATTGATTTGCTGTTTTGTGTCTGTTTTTCCGTTTACCAATAAAGTTTTCATCATGAAAATGCTGGTTAATAATTGTTTTTAGCTTATGGTAGTTAAGCTGACCGCATTCGGTCATCTCTGTGGTGTGACGGGTAGCGAGTTATACTTCAGTCCCGCAGGGGCAATTTTTTGATGCCGTATGTTTGTGCAATTAAAATTTAACAATATCTTTTAACCATTTTCTACAGCAAGAAGTCGCTTGGATATCGCCTAGTGTCGAGCGGACTTATTTAGAAGCATTATACAAAACATTGTCGCTAGTTATATTTCGCCGGTATAAATTGCATGGTTATCTGGCAGTATCATATACCGATTGAATATGCATTAGAGTTATTATTTGAGCCAATTTGCATCCACTAACTCTCCATCTCCAGACCATGCACGCCTTCGTATTCGACGCCCACCTGGGACGCACAGACCCGGCATAGGCATGCACTCATTTTCGGCGAAAATAACACCAGCCATCACCGTTTACTCGGCGCAGCGCGGTTGCAGGCCTGCAACAATAATCCTACAGCAGCACAGGTACATGTATCTATGGCCTTACAGCAGCAGCAACGAAGGAATGATTGAACATGAATATAAGTGCCTTGAAAAAACGGAGCCCCCACCTTGCTTCAATTTTTCGCTCGTTTTTCGATCTTTACAAACTTGGCGCGGCCTCTGCGCCAGGAATTGTCGCAGATAAACGTTTATGATTACGAAATAACGTTTATGATAACGTGTCTCGTTTTTTTTTGCAGCGATTTTTTTCTTCTGTGACTTGTTTATGATAACGGATGGCTCAGAAGTGGAAAAAAATCGAGCCGTGGCTCGATTAAAAAAAAAGAAGAATGGCCTCAGGAGTTAAAATATTATGTTCTTATATTTTTGTTTCAGGGTGGGCAAACTTTCGTGACTGGGGGGGAGGGGGCAATTCTGCTGACAGGGAGGGAGCATATGCCCCCCAAGTTAACATGTTACAATAAGCCCTGCCTGAATGGACTAGTTTCAGATTACCTGTTTGTATGTATTTGATATTAATTATACAATGTATTTTTTTTTTGTATTTGAGAACATTATTAATACAAAACTTAAGTATCACTTTACTATAAATTCCTCCGAATTGTCAGTATTTAAAATAATTAAGTAGATTTACGTAATTTAGTATTATGGTCTAGGATTGGTCGTGGCGTCAGATGGCAATAGTTCCGGCGATCGAAGTTACCTCATGTAGTCTTCGGGTGTGTTGGGAAGGCGCAAAATTTCGCGAAATTTCTCATGGTCGTTCGGTAGGAATTTCGCGAAAAATTTGCCGGGTTCGCCGTATGTGCGTCATGTAGGTATCTAAACAATTATTTCATAACAATTATCTTTGGTTGGCAGCAATTATTTTGAGAGAGACTTCTATTACTATTGATCACAGATGACACAACAAATCAAGAATAAAAAACATCACCATTGGCCATTGTCATCACCACCACTATAAGCAATGACATATACAATTAATAGGCCCACAAGCAGACTTGTGCTTGATTCCGCTTCAGCGGAATCGATTCCAATTCCATGCCAAGCCAGATTGGTCTAGTTCCGATTCCGATTCCAATATATATTTTACTAGGGGAATCGATTCCAAATCCGATCCTAGGGCACCTAAAAAACTTTACTCCGAATCCGATTCCATTGATTCCACTCTGCATCAAAAATGTCCGATCATATCTATATTTTGTACAAATAACATGAATGACACGAAGAGTAATATTAAATATATTATACAGGTATATTTAATGACTATTTTGTTATATAACTTTAAAAAAAATGCATTTGTTGAAAAAACTAGCCTGCGCTGTAAAATCGTGACAGTTCAGAAACGCAAAGTTTAACAAAACAAAATGATATTTAGACATACCTGACTATGATCATGATGCATGGGCAATTGGACATATTGCAAGCTGCTATTTTCCAATATGATACACAAAGAAATCACAATCTTGAAAGATATGATTATAATATAAAGAAAACATAAAACTGCCATAAGCAAACATCATTGTATGTTTCCATCCAAATAAGTCGAACTACTTACTGACCATGCCTATTGACCCTCATGAGTCAACAAATCATTGCCTAGCTTTGCTTTATGTATGCATGCTCAAATAAACATATTGCCTTCAGAAAAGCTTAAATTCATGGTCAGTGTTTTTTTAACGAAAATAACACGGAATCACTTGAAATTGCCATTGATTCCGATTACGATTCCATCATATTCTAAAAATGACTGATTCCGATTCCACCCAGATGCCAATGGAATCCGATTCCGATTCCCATAAAAACGGAATCGATTCCGGAATTGGATTCGATTCCACTGGAATCAAGCACAAGCAAGTAGACATGCTATGCATCTGGAAGAATGCCACATATTATAACACAGTTACCAATTATGAACCGTGGTTAATGTTCACAGATTTCCATCTATTTCGGTGATTCTGCACTCACACCATCTCCTCAATGTGGGCCGCCATCTTTGAAAACACCGCCGTGACATGCTCCGGCGATTCCACGTTATTTCGCGAAATCCCGCGCGAAATCCCTCGTTTCGTGCTCACCGAACGGCCAATCGCAAAAGATTTCTCGAAATGCGTGGGAAAATGGCCCTTCCGAACGCACTCTCGAACTTGATTGACACATTTCTTTTTAATATGGAGGTTCAACAGAAAAATAAACAGCATAATTGTCGCACGGAAATCAAAGCACGTGAAACAGAGAATGTAACCAGATGTCATGTAATTTGTAATCACGCGGCTTTACAGAAACAAGCATCAAACTAAAATTGTGGAATTCTACCTTGTGACAAAATAAATAATCTTAACGGAAGTTCAAAGGCATTTTAATAGATCGCTACAGCCAAACGGATCCTAGGGTTGATCTAGATCTCTATCCATGCAAGCTCTGGACCCGACATAAGCTATTTCAGAACAACATTGAGGGCACGGTCGCATTTTGCAAGTGGTTTCTGGCCTCTGGGGCAGTGTTTCGGTGATGGTAGAGCCCTCTTGACTACTTCATGTGGAGGTACCTAAAAGAGTGGTGGTGGTGGAGTGGAGTGGTGTGGTGTTTAAGAAGAATCTCCAGACCGGGAAGCAGCTAAAGAGAGCCGTGGGAGCTGCAGTGCAGGCCATCCCCGCCGACATGTGCCCGTAAGCAGTGGTGAGTCTGAGGCGGAGGGCGGAGCTGCAGCTCTGAGGCATGTACATGCCTCAGCCGAAACGGAGCTTATCCCGAACATGTGCTGTACAGGATATAAAGATGACGCTTTGTGTTTTGAATATGCACAACATAAATCTCCACGAATTTCTGAGTAGTTTGGTGTGAACAGTAAATCAGAGGAAAACGCTTAACCATTTGTATTTTCCACGGGAAACGCCGGGAAGCGCCCTGCTTTTCTGGTGGCAGACGGTTCACTATTGCCATCTGACGTCACAACATCAAGTGCTTTATAAATTACAAACTTTTACTTACAAATGTCTCGCGAAATATTGATTTTTATGCAAAATGGTGTGCATCACGCTCATCAGCACATTTGTCTGATTGTTTTGCAAATATTCACCGAACACCCTGCAACTAGTCCATTCTGTATCGAAGGCAGAGAAACAGAAACGTTGTTGACACTATCGACATGCCTCGTGTGTTGATGGGTGACTGATGAGGACTGTAGCGCTATCCATTTTTTAACGAACTGTTGTGTTGTGTGCACACTGCACAGGTGTGCCCGGTGACCGTCGCGGTGTCTCCGTCCCTCCTGTCAGTGTGCGCCAGGCACCGGCCCGCCGCCCGGGGTGTTTGTATGGGACGGGCGGGGGCCCGGGGACGCCTGTCTGGGCGTGGTCGGGGACACTTGTCTGGGCGTGGCCGGGGACGCCTGTCTGGGCGTGGCCGGGGACGCCTGTCTAGGCGTGGCCGGGGACACTTGTCTGGGCGTGGCCGTGGACATCTGTCTGGGCGTGGCCGGGTCTGGGCGTGGCCGGGACGCCTGTCTGGCCGTGGCCGGGTACACCTGTCTGGGCGTGGCCGGGGACGCCTGTCTGGGCGTGGCCGGAAACACCTGTCTGGGCGTGGCCGGGGACACCTGTCTGGGCGTGGCCGGGGACGCCTGTCTGGACGTGGCCGGGGACGCCTGTCTGGGCGTGGCCGGAGACACCTGTCTGGGCGTGGCCGGGGACACCTGTCTGGGCGTGGCCGGGGACGCCTGTCTGGGCGTGGCCGGGGACACCTGTCTGGGCGTGGCCGGGGACGCCTGTCTGGGCGTGGCCGAGGACGCCTGTCTGGGCGTGGCCGGGGACACCTGTCTGGACGTGGCCGGGGACACCTGTCTGGGCGTGGCCGGGGACACCTGTCTGGGCGTGGCCGGGGACACCTGTCTGGGCGTGGCCGGGGACGCCTGTCTGGACGTGGCCGGGGACGCCTGTCTGGGCGCTGTCTCAGGTGTGGCGGAGGGGGCACGCCGGCCCGCCGGCCCGAGCTATTGTTCGCCCCCGGACAGGGTTTTTGGGTCACCGGGGGAGCGAGACGACTCTGTGTTGGACGCTTGAGCCAAGCAGCTACGCGCCCTGTCTCACCAAGAACAAGAACAAGAGACTGCCAGCCAGAACAAGAGACGGCGAGACGCCTCTGTATGGAGAGACGAGAGAGTCGTGCCGCAGGTGTCGCCACGAGAGATTGTCACTCGCACTGCTGTCAATTATGGAGAGACGAGAGAGTCGTGCCGCAGGTGTCGCCACGAGAGATTGTCACTCGCACTGCTGTCAATTATGGAGAGACGAGAGAGTCGTGCCGCAGGTGTCGCCACGAGAGATTGTCACTCGCACTGCTGTCAATTATGGAGAGACGAGAGAGTCGTGCCGCAGGTGTCGCCACGAGAGATTGTAACTCGCACTGCTGTCAATTATGGAGAGACGAGAGAGTCGTGCCGCAGGTGTCGCCACGAGAGATTGTCACTCGCACTGCTGTCAATTATGGAGAGACGAGAGAGTCGTGCCGCAGGTGTCGCCACGAGAGATTGTCACTCGCACTGCTGTCAATTATGGAGAGACGAGAGAGTCGTGCCGCAGGTGTCGCCACGAGAGATTGTCACTCGCACTGCTGTCAATTATGGAGAGACGAGAGAGTCGTGCCGCAGGTGTCGCCACGAGAGATTGTCACTCGCACTGCTGTCAATTATGGAGAGACGAGAGAGTCGTGCCGCAGGTGTCGCCACGAGAGATTGTCACTCGCACTGCTGTCAATTATGGAGAGACGAGAGAGTCGTGCCGCAGGTGTCGCCACGAGAGATTGTCACTCGCACTGCTGTCAATTATGGAGAGACGAGAGAGTCGTGCCGCAGGTGTCGCCACGAGAGATTGTCACTCGCACTGCTGTCAATTATGGAGAGACGAGAGAGTCGTGCCGCAGGTGTCGCCACGAGAGATTGTCACTCGCACTGCTGTCAATTATGGAGAGACGAGAGAGTCGTGCCGCAGGTGTCGCCACGAGAGATTGTCACTCGCACTGCTGTCAATTATGGAGAGACGAGAGAGTCGTGCCGCAGGTGTCGCCACGAGAGATTGTCACTCGCACTGCTGTCAATTATGGAGAGACGAGAGAGTCGTGCCGCAGGTGTCGCCACGAGAGATTGTCACTCGCACTGCTGTCAATTATGGAGAGACGAGAGAGTCGTGCCGCACGTGTCGCCACGAGAGATTGTCACTCGCACTGCCGTCAATATACGTGTTATTACAGGAACATTGATTGATTGATTGAATATTGCAAGATAAGGTTATATTGCAAGTTGAACAGGGTGCAAGGTTCATAAACGGATCGTTCCTGAGCAGGGAAACCATTCATCAACCCTGTGTGAAACTGCTTAGATGTTGTTGTCTAGCTTTAAATGAACCTTATTCTAAAAACTATATCAGTCTAACGGACATCTCTAATTACACTACCGTACTACCTCGATATATGTAGAAAGCATTAAACAGTTTTTCACCGACCATAGCTTCAACGAAGTTAAACTTGCAACTTGCGTGAACTTCTGTCGAAGAAATATGACGGATACAATACAAGAAAATGAAACACGGCCGCGTCTCCTGCGGATGGGACGTGACAATATTGCCCCAGACATGACCATGTATTGGACGACGTTCCCCTCTTCCTTCTCCCTGAGTCTGACGTTATGACGCGTCTGTTGCGGATGGGACGTGACAATATTGCCCCAGACATGACCATGTATTGGACGACGTTCCCCTCTTCCTTCTCCGGTGGGACGTGACAATATTGCCCCAGACATGACCATGTATTGGACGACGTTCCCCTCTTCCTTCTCCCTGAGTCTGACGTTATGTAGACGAGCTTCTAACCACGGCGTTCCCCTCTTCCTTCTCCCTGAGTCTGACGTTATGTAAACGAGCTTCTAACCGACTTTTGATACAAATATGAGACTGCATCCGTTTCCAGTTGAAAGAAACAGCGTCTCGGAAAAGATCCGATGCTCCTTTCAAATTTGCATGTCAAAGGGCTTAAGACCATCATCCGTCTTCGAGAGGAGGACCATTCATTCTCGTAAATGCCAGTTGCCAATATCTGTGTCGCCTTGGCTGGCATGTCGCGCCGTATTTGCTATCATCAATCGTCGTGCCGGCGGTGGCGGCATGTCAGCCTGTTCATCGCCACGGGTGGATGAGGGTATATTCAGGAGAACGGGGCATATTCAGTATTCACTCCTTCCGAGCAACATCTGCAGCCCTCTAATCCACTCGCCTGTCCAAACTGGAGTCTGGGCATCATCGTGTAAGCCAGGATGATGAATTGGATTCGATGGTATATAGAAGGTACCCTTTCTGCCCAATGTCGAGAGGTTCCTATATTTTCTCCTCTGGTGAGTAATCCCTCAGTTTCGTACCCAAAACTTTCTACCTCGTCCCAGGCGCCCACAGTCAGGAAAAGATAACGAGATAATTGTTCCTGTTATGATTGATAACGATTAAATTCAAACATTTTATTTGTACAACATTTCTACTCAGTAACGGATACGTATAAAATAATCAGTTATCTGGGTATTTCAGGGATGCTGTTGTGCCTGGATCTGTATTCGCATGTGTAACATGCATATCCCTTTGCTCCTTCGTTGCATTCATGCCATACATCATGCAGCACGTGCCCCATCTCGGCCGCAGTCACTGTGCCGTTCGCATTTGTTCTGGGCCGGGCGGCTGTGCCAGCTCACAGCAGCTGTGCTGCAGCTCCCGCTCCGCTCAGGGAGCCGGAGCCGGCGGCAGCGCTCCATCGAGCCCGGCCCGTTATTAGGCACTCGGCCGGGCGGTGGAGGGTGGGGAGGAGGGTGGAGGGTGGTGGAGGGTGGGAAGGAGGGTGGAGGGTGGTGGAGGGTGGGGAGGGGGTGCATGGTGGTGGAGGGTGGGGAGGAGGGTGGAGGGTGGTGGAGGGTGGGGAGGAGGGTGGGGAGGAGGGTGGAGGGTGGGGAGGTGGGTGGAGGGTGGTGGAGGGTGGGGAGGAGGTGCAGGGTGGTGGAGGGTGGGGAGTAGGGTGGATGGTGGTGGAGGGAGGGGAGGGGGTGCATGGTGGTGGAGGCTGGGGAGGAGGTGCAGTGTGGTGGAGGGTGGGGAGGAGGGTGGATGGTGGTGGAGGGTAGGGAGGGGGTGCAGGGTGGTGGAGGGTGGGGAGGAGGTGCAGGGTGGTGGAGGGTGGGGAGGAGGGTGGAGGGTGTTAGAGAGTGGGGAGGGTGGAGGGTGGTGGAGGGCGGGGATGGGTGCTTGGTGGAGGGTGGGGAGGAGGGTGGAGGGTGGGGAGGGGGTGCAGGATGGTGAAGGGTGGTGGAGGGTGCTCCCGATTGAGGGTGGTGGAGAGTGGAAAGGGGATGCAGGGTGGTGGAGGGTGGGGAGGAGGTTGAAGGGTGGTGGAGAGTGGGGAGGGTGGATGGTAGTGGGGGGCGGGGAGGGGTGTTTGGTGATGGAGGGTGGAGGAGGGTGGAGGGTGGGTAGGGGTGCAGGGTGGTGAAGGGTGGTGGAGGGTGGGGAGGCGATGAAGGGTGGTGGAGAGTGGGGAGGAGGTGCAGGGTGGTGGAGGGTGGGGATGAGGGTGAAGGGTGGTGGAGAGTGGGGAGGGGGTGGATGGTGGTGGAGGGCGGGGAGGGGTGCAGGGTGCACAGTGTGGCCAAACCCAAGTTTAGCCTGAATTTATTGGTAGTTGAGGCAGGTTGAGGCAAGACAATCTTGTTAGCTCCTATTCAGAAAAATACATTGAATGCAGTCGTAGTTAATTTGTCTTGAGGCTTCGAGTCTCGTTTTGTTTTTCTATTTCTTTTCAAAGGAATTTTTTGAAAACGTCACATGTGAGGAGGTCCTATTTAAGCAAGCGCAATTCCCAAGTGGTTCACAGAAAACGCATTATAACAACTTCGATATATTCCTCACGAGTTTTTGCATCTGTTGATACCTCATTTTCCAGAATTATTTAACGGGAACACAGCGCCTACCCGCGTTGAAAACAGGGAACGTTTTCCACGCTACACAGCTCGTTTTGAGGAACCAGTGCGTGCGTGCACTTTGGACAGTAATTATATCCTTAAACGTTAAAATAGCACACAAATATACGTCTAATAATAAACTTTGGACAATTTCCTATCTATTGAGAGACATCGTAAGCATAAATTCAGAAATCAGGTTTTTGAAAAAATTCAGGCTAAACCGGCATTCGGCCATACTGAGGGGTGGTGGAGAGTGGTGGAGGGTGGGTAGGAGGGTGGGAGGAGGGTGGAGGGTGCGGATGGGTGCAGGGTGGTGGAGGGTGGGGATGGGGTACAGGGTGGTGGAGGGTGGTGGAGGGTGGTGGAGGGTGGGAGAGGATGGGGAGGAGGGTGGATAGGAGGGTGGAGAGGAGGGTGGAGGGTGGGGATGGGGTAGTGGAGGGTGGGGAGGGTGCAGGGTGGTGGTGGTGGGTGGGTGGGGGGATGGGGAGGGGGTGCAGGGTGGTGGAGGGTGAGGGAGAGGGTGGATGGTGGGTAGGGGTACAGGGTAGTGGTGGGTTGGAGGGGGTGCAGGGTGATGGAGGGTGGGGAGGAGGGTGGAGGGTGGGGATGGGGTGCATGGTGGTGGAGGGTGAGGAGGGGTGCAGGGTGGTGGTGGTGGTGGTGGTGGTGGTGGTGGTGGTGGTGGGGGGGGGGTGCAGGGTGGTGGAGGGTGAGGTGGAGGGTGGAGGGTGGGGAGGGGGTGCAGGGTGATGGAGGGTGGTTGAGGGTGGGGAGGCGATGGAGGGTGGTGGAGGGTGGGGAGGGGGTGCAGGGTAATGGAGGGTGGGGAGTAGGGTGGGGATGGGGAGTAGGGTGGAGGGTGGTGGAGGGTGGAGAGGGGTGCATGGTGGTGGATGGTGGAGAGTGGTGGATGGTGGGGAGGAGTGGAGGGTGGTGGAGGGTGGTGGAGGGTGGGGAGGCGATGGAGGGTGGTGGAGGGTGGGGAGGGGGTGCAGGGTAATGGAGGGTGGGGAGTAGGGTGGTGCAGGGTGGTGGAGGGTGGAGAGGGGTGCATGGTGGTGGATGGTGGAGAGTGGTGGATGGTGGGGAGGGGGTGGAGTGTGGTGGAGGGTCGGGAGGAGGTGCAGGGTGGTAGAGGGTGGGGAAGAGGGTGGAGGGTGGTGGAGGGTGGGGAGGAGGGTGTAGGGTGGAGATGGTGAGGATGAGGGTGGATGGTGGGGAGGGTGATGGATGGTGGCGGAGGGTGTGTATGAGAGTACAGGGTGGGGAAGAGGGTGTATGGTGGTGGAGGGTGAGGAGGGTGTATGGTGGGGATGAGGGTGGATGGTGGTGATAATGGATGAGGGTGCAGGGTGGGCAGGACGGAGGAGGGTGCGGAGTGGTGGAGGGTGGGGAGGGGTGCAGGGTGGGGATAATGGAGGAGGGTGCGGGGTGGTGAGAGTAGTGGAGGGTGGGTAGGGGTACAGGGTGGGGAGGATGGAGGAGGGTGCGGGGTGATGGAGAATGGAGGAGAGTGTGGGATGAGATGGGATGGATGAGGGTGCAGGGTGGGGAGAGTGTAGGATGGATGGGGAGGGTGCGAGGTGATGGGAATGGAGGAGGGTGCAGGGTGGGGAGAGTGGAGGAGGGATGGGGAGGGTGGGGGGATGGAGGACGGTACATGGTGGGGAGAATGGAGAAGTGTGCGGGGTGGGGAGGGTGCGGGGTGAGGGGGGAGGAGGGTGCGGGGTGAGGGGGGATGGAGGAGGATGCAGGATGGGGAGGATTGTGGAGGGTGCAGGGTTGGGAGAATGAAGGATGGTTCGGGGTGGGGAGGGTGAGGGGGAGGGGGATGGAGGAGGGTGCAGGGTGGGGATAATGGAGGAGGGTGCGGGGTGTGGAGGATGTAGGGTGAAGGGAATGGAGGATGGTGCGGGGTGAGGGAGGGTGGTGGAGGGTGCGGGGTAAGGGATGATGATGAAGGGTGCGTGGTGAGAGGGGATGGTGGAGGGTGCAGGGTGGAGACAATGGAGGAGGGTGCGGGGTAGGGGAGGTGCGGGGTAGGGAGGGTGCGGGGTGAGGGAGGATGGTGGAGGGGACAGGGTGGGGGAGGGTGCAGGGTGGGCAGGATGTAGGAGGGTGGTGGAGGGTGAGGGGTGGGGAGGGTGCTGGTTGAGGGAAGGTGGAGGAGGCTGCAAGGTAGGGAGGGCGATGGGCAGGTGCAGGGCGGAGAAGAGTGGTGGAGTGTGGGGTTCAGAGTGAAGTAAGTGCACCATGAGTCTATTTATACCGTTGCAATCCGCCAGAGAGCGTCTCTGTACGTAGGTAGCCAATATTGATTGCTCAGCCATCAGACTGCTGCCGGCGACATTAGCCTGATGTGAGTGTCTGTGGGTAACGGCACACGTCGGGAAGGAGGCTTCAACAATACCAGACCCGATCCGGCCATGTTGAATACAAACATGAGCAGAAACTATCGGCTACTGTTCCAGCATTCAGTATTTCTTTGGGAGCTGAAGCGCTTCATGGCGTCGTGTCAGTAGTTATCATTGATATAGGGACAGCTGGTAATCAGCAAAATTGAGACAAATTGCATTGACCTGTAGCTCCCAAACGAGATGCCACAGATGCATAATGGACTAGATGCAGGTTACCTAGCCCACTGTTTTTATGTATTTGATAAAAAAACAAATTAATAAACAAATATTTTATCAAGTGTCACTACTATAAATTTCTCAAAAATGTCAGTATTTAAAACAAATAAGTATATTTACGTAATTCAAAATAGTAAAAAAAAATGAAGAAACATGTTTAAATGTTTTTCAGAGTTTGAAGATTTCCACTGGGCCGTCGCTCGGAAAGTGGGAGGAGCTTGTTTGTGTGTGCGTGTGTCCGTGTGGCTGTCATGCGGAGCATATTAGCACGCGGCCGGCCCGATTTGGACGCCGGTGACACCGTTCGATGCGGCAAAACGGCGGACAGAGTCTGGTACCGGTCGCGAGTCAATCGGTGCCACGTGGCACGTGCTACGTGCTTCCACGTGAGCCTCTGCAACAAACTTTAGCCACCTCTACAGGTCAGACGGTTGGTGACACAGACTTGAAACTCGCAAGTCACGTGCGCGGTACAGTGGACGCAATTCCAGCGGGGTCGCCGACCCCGAGGGGGGAAAAATAAACCCACCAGGGGGTAAAACTAAATTACGAGTTTGACCCCAAGGCAATGCCACGACCGCATTGCCGGCCACTAGTTTATAATTCTGCTATCTCATTGGTCGTGACGTCAGATGGCAATAGTTCAGGCGATCAAAGTCACCGTGAGGTAGTTTTTGGGCGGCTCGGTTGACGCATTTATTACGAGCGAGCGCGAAGCGGTCGCTCGTCCTTCCGTGGTATATGGGAGAACAAAAAAAGAAAGAATATGAACGGCCCGGCCCGGCCCGACCCGACCCGACTCGTGGCGACGCTTTTGAGAAGCTAATATCTCTAATATTGACAAGCGGGTTTCTTTGCTGAGTAGCTCCGCCCCATCCAACCTAACCTGTTTGAGACCGGTGCCGACTCCTCCGGAGAGGTGACTACCACTGCGCGTGGCGCGTGCCGCGTGAGGGGTGTTGAAAAGCGTTTTCTCGCAAAAACTCCGCAACGGCTGGGCCGATTGTGTTCAAATTTGATGTGTGGTTAGGGACCTCTCAGCCGCCACTTTCCCACAAGTCAGGGGTCGGGTGCCTCTGCACGTGCGCACGTGCACACCCCTATTCTATATCTCAGGAACGGCTGAGCCGATTGTGTTCAAATTTGGTCGGTGGTTAGGGACTCCTCCGCCGCCGCCTTCCCACAAATCATGGGTGGGGTGTCTCTGCACGTGCGCACGTGCACACCTTTTTTGTATCTCAGAAACTACTTGCCCGATCGAGTTGAAATTCACCATACATTTCCTTCGCGCTCGCTCGTTCATCGCCAACTACGGCGCCTTACTGGTTTTTAATATGGAGGTTCAACAGAAAAATAAACAGCATACTTATCGCACGGAAATCGAAGCATGTGAAACGGAGAATTTAACCAGATGTCATGTCATTACGAGCGAGTGCGAAACGCTCGATCGTCCTTCCGTGGTATATGGAAAAAATCTGAATATGAGCGGCCCGGCCCGGCCTGACCCGACCCGACCCGACCCGTGGCGACGCTATTGACAAGCTCATATATCTGCAACTACACGTCCGATTGACAAGCGGGCTTCTTTGCTGAGCAGCCCCATCCAACCTACTCTGTTGAAGACCAGTGGCGACTCATGTGGGTGACTACCACTGCGCGTGGCGCGTGCCGCGTGAAGAGTGTTGAAAAGTGTTTTCTCGCAAAAACTTCGCAACGGCTGGGCAGATTATATGCAGATTTGATGTGTGGTTAGGGACCCCTCAGCCGCCAGTTTCCCACAAGTCAGGGGAGGAGTGCCTCACATCCCTATTATATATCTCAGGAACGGCTGAGTCGATTGTGTTCTAATTTGGTGTGTGGTTAGGGACCTCTCAGCCGTCGCCTTTCCACAAGTCGGGGTGGGGTTCCTCTGCACGTGCGCACGTGCTCACCCCTATTCTATATCTCAGGAACGGCTGAGCCGATTGTGTTCTAATTTGGTGTGTGGTTAGGGACCTCTCAGCCCTCGCCTTTCCACAAGTCGGGGTGGGGTGCCTCTGCACGTGCGCACGTGCTCACCACTGTTTGTGTATCTCAGAAACTACTTGCCCGATCGAGTTGATTTTCACCATACATTTCGATTGCGCTCGCTCGTTCATCGCCAATTGAAGACCCTCTGAAAGCGAGAGTGGCCGTTGTGAAGCCAGAGGGGCCCTCTGGAGGTCAGAGTTGGCCTTATGGAGAGACAGAAGTGAACCTTCTGGATGTGTAAGCTGGAGAGCACCCTCTGAAGGCCAGAGTGGGCCGTCCGAAGTTCAGAGTGGGCCTCCAGGAAGCCAGAGGAGGTCCACTAGTATCCAGAGGGGCCCTCTGGAACCAGAGTGGGCTCTCCGGAGGTTAGACTGGGCCCTCTGGAAGTCACAGCGGGCCCTACGGAGGCCAGATGGACCCTACGGATGTCAGAGTTGGCTCTCTAGATGCAGGAGTTGGCATCCTGAGGTCAGGGTGGGCTCCCTGGAGGCCATATTGGTCCCTCTGGAACCAGAGGTGGAACTGTGGAGGTCAGAATGGGCGGTCTGAGTGGGCCCTCTGGAGGTCAGAGAAGGTCAGAATGGGTCCAATGAAGGTCAGATGGGTCCAATGGAGTTCAGAGTTGGCTGTCTGAACAATACCCTCTCAAACCAGCAGAAGGCCCTGTCGCCGCTAAACGGCCATTGCAGGCCGACCGAGGGCCCTTTTAAGCCTAGAAAGGGACTCGCAGACCGTCATAAGGCTCTTAGACGCCTGATAACGACCCATCAGGCACAGCAACACCCTCTCAGGCTGGGCAAGTACCCTTTCAGGTCAACCAACGGTCCTTTTTAAATATGATGAGGGCCCAATCGAAGTCACTTCTGTCATGTTTGGCCCAGGTCAATATTGAGGTCACCGGAGGTCATCAAATGTTAAATTTTCAAACTTTAGGACTTAGCTCCAGAAACTCCAAATATCTTTGGCACTATGATAGCTAGGAAGAAACGAAAAAAATGAATTTGAGCTCATGTTAACAGTTTAGGCTTCAGGGTCACCAAATGTCATGCTGGCATTTTCTTCCAAGAAGTTTTTCGTGCACGTTTTACCTAATGAAGATAGGGCAATAATTTCAACCCAATCGTGTTTGTCTCGTCGAGGCACTTCAAACCGTATTCACGAGGACCGGATTGGGTCAAGTTCAAAATTTGACCTCAAGTCAAGGTCATTTGTGAACCCAGTAGGTAATGTTGCATATCGAGAGACGCATCTCAGCAAGACAAACGCAGTAATTCAAGTTGCACGTCTCTATGTTCATTCTATGAAGAGTCATTAGCAAAAAAGTGCTAGTGACCTCAGATATCCTCAGCTGACCTTGCATCGCAGCAGTTGTACCTGGGTCAAGAGTGATCTAAAATAACATGATTATGCAATAATTGGTCTGATCTAGGTATTTCATATCCTCTGAATAGGAAGCATTCATATATTTTCCCATTGACTTGTAATTTTTAGGTCACGAAATTGTCCTGCCTTTTTGTCACCGATATACAAATATCCGAGTTAAGCGAATTGTCGATAGCTATGCTCTGATTAACTTCTGTGAGTTTGAAATCGATCGATCAGCCTTTGATCGATCAATCAGCCATTAGACTTTGACACGACCGCAACTATTTTTTGGAGGTAAGGTCACTCGACGTGACCTGGTGACCTGACCTGAGATGACCCGAAGTAAACAAATACACAATATATGGAGAATTGATTCCCGAAGACCTATGTCAATTTTGGTGGCGCTGTACGCCGCCGTTTTCCCGCTATTCCCGAAAAACCTCAGGGAGAGTCAAAATGACCCACACCACGGCGAAGGTTAACCCTCGCCCGTACAGCGTCCGATCAATGCGTGACCGTGCAAGGGGGAGGGGGGGGGGGGGGGTACAACCCCCTAGCGTTTCGCCCCTAATTGGGCAGGAGCTTCGATTAAAGAACGAGCGTGTTGCTTGTCACGATAGGAAGCAATTGATATCCGGTGTTAAGAGGTCATAGGTCATTAGGTGACCTCTGAGGTCATGTAAATGACCCAAAATTCAACCAAATTGTAAATGCGTATACATTGAATTTAATCGAGCTAGAATCGCGAATGAGCATATCATTATGCTAAATGGGTGCCAAATTTCAAATCAGCGTCACAAAATGTCCTAGAAACTGCCAAATTCCATAAAGGTCATGTCAGGTCATGTCAGGTCATTTGAGGTCAGTGACCTCGGTTGACCTGTTTGGGCGCATGACCCCAGTGGAACATATAATTTTAAGGTCACAGTAGATTTGCTTGGCTGGATGACCCCGAGAAGAATGGCCGACTACCATACACTCGTCACCGCGCATAAGGCCATACAGCGCAGTGAGCCAGAAGAACTGGCAGCTCTGTTTGTAACCAACAGTGAAGCCCGGGCGAGATCCACGCGACAAGACCATCTGTACCATTTACCGCGGCCGCGACTGGAAACCGGTAAGCGGCGTTTCGGTTACCGAGCCCCGGCGCTGCTTAACGACCTACCAGCCGACCTGGTGCAGCTGCCACCTGCCGGCTTCGCCCGCGCTGTCAGAGCCGCGCTACTGAATAGTGACGCTACACACCGACGCTGTCAGAGCCGCGCTACTGAATAGTGACGCTACACACCGACGCTGTCAGAGCCGCGCTACTGAATAGTGACGCTACACACCGACGCTGTCAGAGCCGCGCTACTGAATAGTGACGCTACACACCGACGCTGTCAGAGCCGCGCTACTGAATAGTGACGCTACACACCGACGCTGTCAGAGCCGCGCTACTGAATAGTGACGCTACACACCGACGCTGTCAGAGCCGCGCTACTGAATAGTGACGCTACACACCGATGTTGACTGCGGAGATACTGCATGTGACTGCGGGTGATTGTGTCGTGTATATAAGTGTGAATGACATGAGTGTTAGCTTGATTTGTACCTGCATGATTTTACCTGAATCTGAGCTGTAATTGCCACACAATGTGTGGATTGCTCTACGACAGTAATACAATACAATACAATACAATACAATAATTATGTAAAATGGATCCCATATTTGAAATCAGCGTCACAAAAAACTAGATTAGGTACTTCAGGAATGTGGTACTTTACGGATGCTACCAATGCATTAAAATAACCATCGTGAAAACGGCTAAAATGTCCTAGAAACTGCCAGAAGCCAAACAAGTAATATGAGGTCATCGGAGGTCAGTGACCTCTGACCTCTGAAAAGGTCAATCGAGGTCACAATCTCAGTGGAAACCACAACTGTCACCTCGAAACACCTGTGCATATGCTCCTGAACAACAAACACTATGAAACTGCACAAGTTACAAGGATCAATACTACGGGACGCCAGTTGCGCCTGACATGACCTTGAAAAACAGGTCAAAGGTCACAGGTCATGTGACCTACAACTTAAAAATTTCAGAATATGTGTCAAATTGTTCACAAGTAGGGTACTGAAAGTTTCATCGCAATCGGTTGATATTTACGCGAGTTATTCCCGAAAAACCGAGGGGGTGGCATCAACCCCCTGCACTGGCGAGGGTTAATCGGTGGCAGCGTTTTGGCTTAGAAGAAAGCCTTGCATCGTAACCTCACGGAAATGGCGGTGGCGATAACTCAGTAACTGTACCATCAAGGGAGCTGAAACTTGCCACAACGTGATTCAGCGCCTCATACCACATAGACAAAAACACATAGGCATATGAACAGGGGGGGGGGGGGGGGGGGAGGGGGCATGGCCCTCTTACTTTTCTGCCATTTTTTTCCCTCTAAAATATTGTCTTTTGGTCGGTGATTTTTGTTGTATGTCAAAGGGTTCGGAAATTGCCAAGACTAGAAGAGCCCGAATATGCAAAGAAATATTGCATAGTGGCATACCGCCTATTTGGTTTATCTCAATACGAGATAAAAATTTCACTACCCCCTTCCCCTCTACACTTTTCGTGACGTCCCTGTTAAAACCCATGACAGCGGATTTTCATCAAACCTGAAATGCAGTGTGTTTTGACCCTGACGATCTGTCTTGGAATACCCAATGCCTGAAAATACTCTCTCAGACCGTCTGAAGACCGTTTTCAGACCGGCATAAGCCATATGGTATAAAAAAAAGAGTTTACAAACCAAGCCTCAGGTGTAAAAATACCCTTTCAAATCAGCGTAGGGCCCTCGCACCAACCGAAGGCTCTTTCAGACCAACCGGGGACCCTTTTCCAAGTTGTCCCCCCCCCCCTAAAGGCCAGGGCTGCGACCGCCCCTGTCAAACTTCATTAATGGTAGCGCGACAACAGGCCCGTCTGGTCCATCAATTGTCTAGTGACGGTCTCGGAATAGGGGATGATACGATAACATACATATTTTTGTTAGATACAGATTTATCCTAATGTTTTGGTAATGCGGTGGATTGTGAGCAAATACTTTGTGTCGGTATTTTTAAGAAATATCTCCATTTAAACGGTGTAGTTGTCACGGCGTCCGCAGCGTGGCGCCAGCGCACCGCAGCGGGCCATCGCTCGACGACCAAATGGCCGCGTCCGGCGCGTGACGGCACCAGCAATTAGTTTGGCTGCCGCTCATGCTGGTTTCCAGTGGACTCGTTTCAGACGACTTTTTGACAGGATGCTCATGGTACTAGACAGGAAACCCCTGTTACTAGACAGGAGACTCCCGTACTAGATAGGAGGCCCCAGGTACTAGACAGAAGGCCCCCTTACTAGATAGGAGGCCCCAGGTACTAGACAGAAGGCCCCCGTACTAGATAGGAGGCCCCCGGTACTAGACAGGAGACCCCCGTACTAGATAGGAGGCCCCAGGTACTAGACAGAAGGCCCCCGTACTAGATAGGAGGCCCCGATACCAGGCTAAAGGCCCCAGGTACTAGACAGAAGGCCCCCGTACTATATAGGAGGCCCCGGTACTAGACAGGAGGCCCCGTACTAGATAGCAGGCCCCGGTACTAGATAGGAGGCCCCGGTACTAGACAGGAGGCCTCCCGTACTAGATAGGAGGCCCCGGTACTAGACAGGAGACCCCCGTACTAGATAGGAGGCCCCAGGTACTAGACAGAAGGCCCCCGTACTAGATAGGAGGCCCCTGGTACCAGGCTGGAGGCCTCAGGTACTAGACAGAAGGCTAGTACTATACTAGCTATATTACTATATTACTATATTACTATATAGGAGGCCCCCGGTACTAGACAGGAGCCTTCCCCCGTACTACGTGATTAGATAAGAGGCCACGTAGACAGGAGACTCCGGTCCGACACGGTACGACACCTACGTAGACAGGAGCCCCCCCCCCGTACTAGACAGGAGCCCCCGTACTAGACAGGAGCCCCCGTACTAGACAGGAGGCCCCCGGTACTAGACAGGAGGCCCCCGGTACTGGACAGGAGGCCCCCGGTACTAGATAGGAGGCCCCGTACTAGACAGGAGGCCCCCGTACTAGACAGGAGGCCCCCGATACTAGATATAAGGCCCGGTAATAGACAGGAGGCCCCGGTACCCGTCAAGGGTCCCGTGCCCGTCAGGGAACCATGAGCTGCAAATGAATAGAAATGGTCCAGAAAATCTATATCGCCCCCTTCGCCCCCCCTTGTATCCGCCCCTGGCTGTAGAGGATATTAACCCTCGCCCGTGCAACGTCTGATCCGTGCGTGACCGTGCAGGGGGGGGGGGGGGAGGCAACCCCTTAGCGTTTCGCCCCTAATTGAGCTAGAGCTTCGATTAAAAAACGAGCGTGTTGCTTGTCACAAGAGGAAGCCTTTGACACCCGATGTTAAGGTCCTAGATTATTAGGTCACTTCTGGTGTCATGTCAATGACCCAAAAGTCAACCAAATTATAAATGCGTATACATTGAATTTAATCGAGCTAGAATCGCGAATGAGCATATAATTATGCTAAATGGGTGCCAAATTTGAAATCAGAGTCACAAAATGTCCTAAAAACTGCCAAATTCCAAAAGGTCATGTCAGATAATTTGAGGTCAGTGACCTCGGTTGACCTGTTGGAGCGCATGACCCCAGTGGAACATATAATTATGTAAAATGGATCCCATATTTGAAATCAGCGCCACAAAATGTCCTAGAAGCTGCCAAAAGCCAAAAAAGTAATATGAAGTCATCGGAGGTCAGTGACCTCGGTTGACCTCTGAAAAGGTCAACCGAGGTCACAATCTCAATGAAAACCACAACTGTCACCTGGAAACACCTGTGCATATGCTCCTGAACAACACACACTCGGAAACTGGACAAGTTTCAAGGATCAATACTACGGGACGCCAGTTGCGCCTGGCATGACCTTGAAAAACAGGTCATAGGTTACGGGTCATGTGACCTACAAGTTCAAAATTTGCAGAATATGTGCCAAATTCTTCAAAAGTAGGACTGAAAGTTTCATCGCAATCGGTTGATATTTACACGAGTTATTCCCGAAAAAAACGAGGGGGGTGGCATCCACCACCCCCTCCCCCGCCCCCCGCCCCGCACTGGCGAGGGTTAAGATGAAGCTGTGTGTTTTGAATATGCACTGCATAAATCTCCACGAATTTCTGAGCAGTTTGATGTGAACAGTAAATCATAGGAAAACGCTTAACCTTTTTTATGTTCGACGGGAAGCGCCGGGAAACGCCCTGTTTTTCCGGTGGCCGGCTGTTCACTATTGCCATCTGACGTCACAACATGAAGTGCTTTATAAATTATGAATTTTTACATGCAAATATCTCGCGAAATATTTATTTTTATGCAAAATGGTGTGTATCACGTTCCTCAGCACGTTTTTTCTTATTGTTTTGCTAATATTCACCAGACAACCTGCAACAAGTCCATTAAACCAGCAATTTGGAGCTTAATTAATTATTTTTTTCAACTTAAATATCTCTCAAAGAACACAAAAGTAACCATTCGTAGCTTTGCGGCTCTTTATTGTGACCGGACGCCACAAGGTTTGGCAGTGGTTTTCTTACTGATCTGTTCCGGCTCCCGACAGACTCGACCTATCAACGGACCCGCATCACCAGCTACAAAGCTTTCAGCATGCATACGGGACTTTAGCAGGGCCATCGTGTGTTCTATAGGTTGGTGTTGTGGCGCTACAAGTGGAGTACCGTTTTTACAATGGCCGGGATTTCCATATCTTTCAGTCCGCCTTGGTCAGCTTGAGGCCATTTTAAAACATCTCTGATCTGATTTTAGCTTCTTTATAATCAGTGGTGACTGGGACTCGTTTTCGGCGTCTACAGCACAAGTCATAAGCACTCTTCAGACTGTTGCGGATGCCGCAACGGCAAACACCGAATTGGAATGCATCCTGTCGCCAACAGGTACCCTACTTTGCATGCATGTACCCCTTCGGCTTCCCTCCTTGCTCAGTGCTGATTTTTTGGGGCCTTCCTGACACCTCTCTTCTTTTTCCCAATGTATCTTTATGTACCTTTATTAATTCTTCTGACTGTTTGGCATGCGGGTGCTTTCCAAAAAAAACTATTTTTCGGAATTATTATATGATAAAAACATTCCGCATGGTCAGTGTTTTCGAGAAAAACTGCCAAAACTGCTTCAGAGATCCTGCTCGGTTAAGTTCTCCATGATCAGCGAAATTACACACGAGCACACGTCTAAAAATGTAAAATTGTCACGCACTTAACACTGCAACTTTTTTACGTAGTCCCCCGCCGAGTGAAAGCGTTGTCAATTTTGTCTCATTTTTTCCCCGATCTGCCTGTAAGTCTCTACTCTGGTTATCACCACTGGTTATCACCTACTCTGTTTATCTCACCACTGGCTATCACCTACTCTGTTTATCTCACCACTGGTTATCCCCTACTGTGTTTATCTCACCACTGGTTATCACCTACTATGTTTATCTCACCACTGGTTATCACCTACTCTGTTTATCTCACCACTGGTTATCCCCTACTCTGTTTATCTCACCACTGGTTATCCCCTACTCTGTTTATCTCACCACTGGTTATCACCTACTCTGTTTATCTCACCACTGGTTATCACCTACTCTGTTTATCTCACCACTGGTTATCGCCTACTGTGTTTATCTCACCACTGGTTATCGCCTACTGTGTTTATCTCACCACTGGTTATCCCCTACTCTGTTTATCTCACCACTGGTTATCACCTACTCTGTTTATCTCACCACTGGTTATCCCCTACTCTGTTTATCTCACCACTTGTTATCGCCTACTCTGTTTATCTCACCACTGGTTATCACTTACTCTGTTTATCTCACCACCGGTGTACTCACGTGTCTTGTATCGCGAACACTAGACAGCGGCGCATTACCGCGTTAGACCAGACCGTCTGTCAGAGTCGCCCCCAAAAGTATCACCACAGCGTGCCGTATTATCGCGGACTAACTCATGATTGGAGGTGTTGTAAGTCGTGTGACACTTGGAGCTAAATTGACGGCGCTGTCCTCCCGCCAGGTCACAGGCTGCCGACTCGGGTTCGTGTGGACCGATAGACAAGGGAGTCGCTGGTGACGACACCGAGTCTGGGGATACAGTGTCAGGCATTCACATATGATCGGGGTGGTTACACCGTGGTCAGGCCGGACTGGTTCACACATGATACGTGTGTACTTACACTGCAGTTTTTCGTCCAGACTGCCCCGTGACGTGATGGACAGTGCCCGGATGAACTCCTCAAACGTGATGCTGCCATCCTGTCAGGCACAGCGCAAACAAGTCAGCCGAAACTCCCATCTGTAAGCATTGCGCGTTTTGAACTAAAGATAAATAAGGATAACATTTGAATTGATATATTTGAATATTTATGATACATTGAAAACATTTAAACCCCAATAAAAAATAGATTCCAAGAACACCAAGTGACAAAGCGACTGCATCCAACTCTCTGTGATGACGTGATTTCAGCAACATGGAATGAACTGAAACAAAATGGTAGCTACCAAAGAGCAGAACGTCAAAGAAAGGTTGTGAACTCCTGCGGAAGACAGTCAGGCAAAACTAATATTCGGCGATTGATGCAGAATAACTGGTGTTATCACATATTTTGTTATTTTATGGGATCGATCCCTTCAAAGGCTTTGGGAAATTAGGCGCCTTTGATCGCACAGGCCTGTTTGCCATACCCGGCGTGGGCGTATTGCCCACCAGGCAGCAGTCCTTATCTTTGACAGCGCCACATGTCAGCGGTCAGGGGTGTATTGCCCACCAGGCAGCAGTCCTTATCTTTGACAGCGCCACAGGTCAGCGGTCAGGAGGTACGGTATGACGAACGGGATAGCAATGTGGGGTCGATAGATACGACCGGAGGGCACAGTCGGGGTCAGCTGCTGATATGACCGGAGGGCACAGCCGGGGTCAGCAGCTGATACGACCGGAGGGCACAGCCGGGGTCAGCTGCTGATATGACCGGAGGGCACAGTCGGGGTCAGCAGCTGATACGACCGGAGGGCACAGTCGGGGTCAGCAGCTGATACGACCGGAGGGCACAGTCGGGGTCAGCAGCTGATACGACCGGAGGGCACAGTCGGGGTCAGCAGCTGATACGACCGGAGGGCACAGTCGGGGTCAGCAGCTGATACGACCGGAGGGCACAGTCGGGGTCAGCAGCTGATACGACCGGAGGGCACAGCCGGGGTCAGCAGCTGATATGACCGGAGGGCACAGTCGGGGTCAGCAGCTGATACGACCGGAGGGCACAGCCGGGGTCAGCAGCTGATATGACCGGAGGGCACAGTCGGGGTCAGCAGCTGATACGACCGGAGGGCACAGTCGGGGTCAGCAGCTGATACGACCGTAGGGCACAGCCGGGGTCAGCAGCTGATACGACCGGAGGGCACAGTCGGGGTCAGCAGCTGATATGACCGGAGGGCACAGCCGGGGTCAGCAGCTGATATGACCGGAGGGCACAGCCGGGGTCAGCAGCTGATATGACCGGCGGGCACAGCCGGGGTCAGCAGCTGATACGACCGGAGGACACAGTCGGGGTCAGCAGCTGATATGACCGGAGGGCACAGCCGGGGTCAGCAGCTGATATGACCGGCGGGCACAGCCGGGGTCAGCAGCTGATATGACCAGAGGGCACACCCGGGGTCAGCAGTTGATATGACCGGAAGGCACAGCCGGGGTCAGCAGCTGATATGACCGGAGGGCACAGCCGGGGTCAGCAGCTGATATGACCGGAGGGCACAGTCGGGGTCAGCAGCTGATATGACCGGAGGGCACAGCCGGGGTCAGCAGCTGATATGACCGGAGGGCACAGCCGGGGTCAGCAGCTGATATGACCGGAGGGCACAGCCGAGGTCAGCAGCTGATAATTAGCCCAGGTATGTGCATATGGAAAAGATGCATAGGTATAGTAAAAAGAAAGACTTTACATTTTGGAAGGAGTATTGCATCTTGATATGCTAAAATCACCAGTAAGTGATTTAAAGGAAACTCCAGTGTTGAAGAATCGTGCGTCTTTCTGAACGAAAACTTTGCTGATTGTGGCATTTTTTACTTAATAGAATCTTCGTTAAAATTGGTGCGAATTTGTCGGTTTTGTCGAAGCAAAATTCATCAAAGGCAGATATACAAAACACCACCGGCGGGGCGGGACACAGGGTGACAGAGGCGGGAACAAGGTGACAGAGGCGGGACAGAGGGTGACAGAGGAAGGACAAAGGGTGACATAGGAAGGACAGAGGGTGACAGAGGCGGGACAGAGGGTGACAGAGGCGGGTCAGAGGGTAACAGAGGAAGGACAAAGGGTGACAGAGGCCGGACAGAGGGTAACATAGGCGGGACAGGGGGTAACAGAGGAAGGACAAAGGGTGACAGAGGCGGGACAGAGGGTAACATAGGCGGGACAGAGGGTGACAGAGGAAGGACAGAGGGTGACAGAGGCGGGACAGAGGGTAACAGAGGCGGGAACAAGGTGACAGAGGAAGGACAAAGGGTGACAGAGGTGAGGCACAGGGTGACAGAGGCGGGACAGAGGGTGACAGAGGCGGGACAGAGGGTGACAGAGGAAGGACAGAGGCTGACAGAGGCTGACAGAGGCGGGACAGAGGGTGACAGAGGCGGGAACAAGGTGACAGAGGAAGGACAAAGGGTGACAGAGGTGAGGCACAGGATGACAGAGGAGGGACAGAGGGTGACAGAGGCGGGAACAAGGTGAAAGAGGAAGGACAAAGGGTGACAGAGGCGAGAGGTGAGGCACAGGATGACAGAGGAGGGACAGAGGGTGACAGAGGCGGGACAGAGGGTGACAGAGGAAGGACAGAGGGTGACAGAGGCGGGACAGAGGGTGACAGAGGAGGGACAGAGGGTGACAGAGGCGGGACATAGGATGACAGAGGCGGGACAGAGGGTGACAGAGGCGGGACAGAGGGTGACAGAGGAGGGACAGAGGGTCTCAGAGGCGGGACAGAGGATGACAGAGGCGGGACAGAGGGTGACAGAGGAGGGACAGAGGGTGACAGAGGCGGGACAGAGGGTGACAGAGGAGGGACAGAGGGTGACAGAGGAGGGACATAGGGTGGCATAGGAGGGACAGAGGGTAACAGAGGAGGGACAGAGGGTGACAGAGGCGGGACAGAGGGTGACAGAGGAAGGACAGAGGGTGACAGAGGCGGGACAGAGGGTGACAGAGGAGGGGCAGAGGGTGACTGAGGCGGGACAGAGGATGACAGAGGCGGGACAGAGGGTGACATAGGCGGGACAGAGGGTGACAAAGGAGGGACAGAGGGTGACAGAGGCGGGACAGAGGATAACAGAGGCGAGACAGAGGGTGACATAGGAGGGACAGAGGGTGACAGAGGCGGGACAGAGGGTGACAGAGGAGGGACAGAGGGTGACAGAGGAGGGACAGAGGGTGACATAGGAGGGACAGAGGGTGACAGAGGCGGGACAGAGGGTGACAGAGGCGGGATAGAGGGTGACAGAGGAGGGACATGGGCGGGACAGAGGCGGGACAGAGGGTGACAGAGGCGGGATAGAGGGTGACAGAGGAGGGACATGGGCGGGACAGAGGCGGGACAGAGGCGTATTGATTGTGCTCCGTCACTGTTATGCCTCAGCCCGCCTCCACCGCGGGTGCCGGCTTCTATAGAGCTGAGTGGTATCCGTGTTTTGAGTCCACACGCCATTCGTGAGGACTACGGCGGTTAAATATAACGCTTTTGAGGCCTCTTAGGCTCTCCCGTTAATTAAATGTCATGTTGAAAGGTTTTAACGGGCAGTCTAGTTTGAGAATAAGTTCTGACATAAACTAGGAATAGTTGCAGGAATGGCTAAGAAATCAACGTTTCATTTGATTTATAAAGCTTACATATTTTAACGAAGGGCTGACATTGTCATATAGGAGACTACCGAATTGATAGGATTGTACATGCCATTACCAGACCAATATCGCTGGTGATAGAGTTAAGTTGGCGAGAGAACCGAGGGCACGTGTATACCGTGGCAACAGACGTGCTATTTTTATTGCTGGTGATACTGCAACTTCAGGTGCTCAGCTCCGCCTGCTGGCCAAAATGGGGCTCACACTTATATGAAAGCTCCGCCAGCTCTGAAATCTGCCAGAAAGCTCTGGCAGATTCACATAACGATAACGTCTTGTGAAAACGCTGTAACATAGACCGAAACACTGCTGGTCATTAATGTGTGTGCAATTGTAATAAAGACATCACAGGAGTGACGTTAGGTGCGGAATGCATAGACCACGAGATTATCATTCCGTTTCACCAAAGGAGCTGGACAAAGTGATAGGAGGCACAGGAAGTTCTAATTACGTATTGCAGATTGGTTGATTTGTTAGTTTCATTATGCGGTACAAAAAGGGCTACATCGGTGAGAGCCCGGGTTGTTACCGATGTAATCATACATCGGTGTTACATCGGTGAGAGCCCGGGTTGTTACCGATGTAATCATACATCGGTGTTACATCGGCGAGAGCCCGGGTTGTTACCGATGTAATCATACATCGGTGTTACATCGGTGAGAGCCCGGGTTGTTACCGATGTAATCATACATCGGTGTTACATCGGTGAGAGCCCGGGTTGTTACCGATGTAATCATACATCGGTGTTACATCGGTGAGAGCCCGGGTTGTTGCCGATGTAATTATACATCGGTGTTACATCGGTGAGAGCCCGGGTTGTTACCGATGTAATCATACATCGGTGTTACATCGGTGAGAGCCCGGGTTGTTACCGATGTAATCATACATCGGTGTTACATCGGTGAGAGCCCGGGTTGTTACCGATGTAATCATACATCGGTGTTACATCGGTGAGAGCCCGGGTTGTTGCCGATGTAATCATACATCGGTGTTACATCGGTGAGAGCCCGGGTTGTTACCGATGTAATCATACATCGGTGTTACATCGGTGAGAGCCAGGGTTGTTACCGATGTAATCATACATCGGTGTTACATCGGTGAGAGCCCGGGTTGTTACCGATGTAATCATACATCGGTGTTACATCGGTGAGAGCCCGGGTTGTTACCGATGTAATCATACATCGGTGTTACATCGGTGAGAGCCCGGGTTGTTACCGATGTAATCATACATCGGTGTTACATCGGTGAGAGCCCGGGTTGTTACCGATGTAATCATACATCGGTGTTACATCGGTGAGAGCCCGGGTTGTTACCGATGTAATCATACATCGGTGTTACATCGGTGAGAGCCCGGGTTGTTACCGATGTAATCATACATCGGTGTTACATCGGTGAGAGCCCGGGTTGTTGCCGATGTAATCATGCATCGGTGTTACATCGGTGAGAGCCCGGGTTGTTACCGATGTAATCATACATCGGTGTTACATCGGTGAGAGCCAGGGTTGTTACCGATGTAATCATACATCGGTGTTACATCGGTGAGAGCCCGGGTTGTTACCGATGTAATCATACATCGGTGTTACATCGGTGAGAGCCCGGGTTGTTACCGATGTAATCATACATCGGTGTTACATCGGTGAGAGCCCGACAGCTGGACGTTCCAAAGTGAAATGACGCAATCTCTGTTGAAATGTTCTGAAACGATTTACCTAGTAGCGTAATTAATCGGCGGTCGTCGTCTAAGCCTGGACTGCCGAACAGTGCAGCTGCCTGACCCTTACCGATGTGATACCCTTACCGATGTGATACCCTTACCGATGTGATACCCTTACCGATGTGATACCCTTACCGATGTGATACCCTTACCGATGTGATACCCTTACCGATGTGATACCCTTACCGATGTGATACCCTTACCGATGTGATACCCTTACCGATGTGATACCCTTACCGATGTGATACCCTTACCGATGTGATACCCTTACCGATGTGATACCCTTACCGATGTGATACCCTTACCGATGTGATACCCTTACCGATGTGATACCCTTACCGATGTGATACCCTTACCGATGTGATACTTTATGTCGCGCATTATTCAAATAATAAATTAGCCATGATAACTGGGAAGGGGTGATTTCTTTTCTGAATTATTTTTAAATAACAACATGGGATAACACAATATATTGTGCAGCTAAACGGAATATATAACTTTCCTCTCAAGTGCAATGTACGTACAAGCAGCATTAATCCAATATCCATGCTAGGGCTGAAGGAAACTCAATTTACAAAACAAACAAAAAACACATTGAAGACTCTTGGAATGAAGGTGAGCTTATAGAATACATATTACCACTTCACTGTCGTAAAAAAGAGCCTTGCACATACTCGCATAGTCTGGGTACATTCTCACCTTGTTCTCGTCGCATAGACTGGGTACATTCTCACCTTGTTCTCGTGGAATAGTCTGGGTACATTCTCACCTTGTTCTCGTCGCATAGTCTGGGTACATTCTCACCTTGTTCTCGTCGAACACCCGAAACACGAGCGTCGCGAACCGCGTTGGATCACCTTGCGGAAAGAACTGTTTGTAGATGTTGATGAAGCCCTGGAAACGGAGACGTATTTAGTGTGGCATCGTCTGCTTCATTCTATTTCTCTTCAAGCTAGTTACATGTGCGACAGTTCGAGTACCGACGGTTCGGGAAATGTTTCGGGGAAATGAAGTTACTCTCAAGTGAAGCATGGATAACTTATATAAAATGCTGCTCAGCCTCAAGTGAAGCGTTGCTAAATGATGACATGGGATTAATATCTTACAACCCGTGCTGCGATATATGCGGCCTTCAGTGGAAAGAGAGCATGCTCGTAAAGCTGAAACGGTTCGGGCTTCTACAAAATAAGGTAATATTTTCGCTCCATTTGCCGTCCGTCTGGCTACTTCGACCATTTGCTTCGAGTGGCTGAACTAAAAGCATCAAAACGAATGGCCGAAGAGAAGCCGAAAATAATACAGATCTGATATCTGGGCGGCGTTGATGGGAAGTGGCGAGTCTTTCTAGTCGTGCCACCACGACGCTGGACTATTATCGCCGGGACGAAGCTTCACGACTGTCTCGCCATATAAACAATACAGCATAGAGGTACGTTCCGTTGTCTATGAATGAAGGTACTCTACGTTCCGTTGTATATGAGAAAAAAAAAATATATATATGATTTGTACAGTCAATGGCGGCCCCAGACAGCTGATGAAGAATTGATCAAGAGGGAAGTCGAGGTTCGTGACCAGGGGGGGGGGGGGGGGGGGGGGGAGAGGGTTGAAAGCCGTTTTTTTACGAGCAGTAAATCTTATGCATGCGATAAACTAGTATTGCGCCGCGAAGCGTAGCCAAAATTTGAGGTTTTGAGCGGGTTGGCGAACTAATTTTTGCTATTGGAACCAGCATGCAGGGTCAAAAGGAGGAAATATGTCTGGAGCAAAGGGTGGTGTCAAAAGACATGTTGCCCCCCCCATTTAAGGCCAAAGGTGGGGTCATGGCCCCCACATATCCTCCTCCCCCTCCCTCCCTGCGGCCGCCAATGTGTGCAGTCTATGTTAGACCCTTTTGTACTGGAAAAGAAAACTGATTTATTTGCGCCGCGTAGCGGCGCGGAATTTTTTGCTTTCTTTTGTTTTTGTCTGGATAACTAGGCCCTAAAAAATCGAAAGGTTCTATAATCCATATGTATCAGCCCAAGGGGGCCCTCAGGGCCCCTCGAGTCCGATACGCTGTTGCCTCTGGTATAAAGGCACGTTGGTGCCCCTTCATAGCCCAAGGGACGGGAGGCATGAAGGGACATTTTCTGGCATAATTTAGCAATTTTAACTTAGCATCATTTTGCGATTTTTTCCCCCAGCGACCAATGCTTGTGATTTCATGGCGGCACCAGACCATTGTTTTCCCTCCTGGATTCAAAGAGGCACAGTTCCCCGGTGTCTCCCCTCGCCCCACAGTGCCGCCTACCGTCACGATGGTGCCCCTTGCACACCAGCACAGTGGTGCCCTTGGTTCAAAGAACACTGAATGATTTGCGCCGCGTAGCGGCGCGGATTTTTGTGTGTTTTATTTTGGTGGTGCCCCTGGTGCCCCGGCGCGATGGTGCCCCCACGGAAGGGGGGGGGGGGGGGGGGGGGGGGGTCATGACCCCCGTGACCCCCCCCCCCTTGGATCCGCCACTGGCAAACAATTAAGTCCATCATATCAGGCAGGTTTAGTTTAAAAGACTAAACCAAATGGACCAAATCTACCCCTTTCGGGACCAAATTTGACACGTTTTGGGGTAGATTTGGTCCCCTGTTTGGAAGGCTGTAATTTCTTAAATATTAATTGTACGATATTTTACACAATTAGGGACGCCTTGCCTCAACATTTTTTGGTGTATTCCTAATTGGAAAAATAACGAAATTATTTCAATTTAAGCTTATATGACCCAAAATGTCGGGGCATGTTAATCGTTAGGAACTTTCGGGTACATATTGCAGTCTAACCTATACAATAGCTAGGTTTGATCCCTGAAAAAGCTACAGGGTAAGTTGCGGGCTAGGTTGAATCCAAATTAAGAGACCTTACTTTTGTTAAAAGATCAGAAGTATGGTTTAAGAAATAGTTGACTTATTCGTAAGTGTCCTATACGACACTATGATCCTTCACCTACCTGGTTTTCCTACTTGAACAAAAGTCTAAACTCTTTATTTATAACTATATCTTTTCTGTTTTTTTTTTAAAGGAAGGTAATTTGACGGCAAGCCCAGTGCACTTAACAGTTTAGAAATCCATTAAAAACTTAAGAAGTTATGAAAGTTTCCGTTTACAAATAAACCTAATGGACCAAATTTGACACCCCTCTTGTTAACCAAATGGACCAAATCTACCCCCCGAAAATGGATTCTTCGACAACTCCCAATCTAAGCAACATTTTTTAAGTTCGGAGAACAGTTTCCGATCGCTCTCGTTGAGTAGAACACGAATCCGTTGACGTTTTTAATCAAACCTAGTTTTTAAAAAGTTACACACATTTTACTTTTTGATGTTTTTTTTTATTTGTTATTTAAGTGTCCTTGTTCTGCTCGCAATTTGCTTATTATTGATCGAATATTTAGACAAAGCATATATTTGTGTTAAGCATGAATGGGGCTTTGTATATAAAGTGCGGAAATCCTTCACAATTTCTTTTTAGCTGGTGGGCTACTTGGAAAAACATGTTTTTTGCACAAGTTTTTGGAACGTAACTTCTTTGTTTTGGAAAACTTTTATAATCAAACAGCAAATAAAGATGCGGCATAACGAACCCCATCTTTTGGCAATTCTGAATTTTAATCAAAACCATATTTTTGAAGTTAAAAATGTGAAAAATTGTAAAAAATTATGTTTTTAAATTTTAGGTTTTTGAATATGCATTTTTTAAAGAAAAATATGTTCAGGGATAAGAAAGACCGTCTTACGCCAAATGTTATCAAAACAACAAATCAAAAATCAGTTCAGAGGTTTTGAAGATATGGGGTACTTAATTATCAAATTGACGAATAATCTGAATTTTCACCCTAAAAAAAGTTATGCATTTTTTCAAAATTAAAAATATGATTAAAATGTAAAACACTATGAGAATGCTGATTTTTTTTTCTGATTCGAAATATGTTGTTTTATTTTTGAGTTATCCATCACCAAAAATATATATCCATAACTTTTTTTCAGAAAAGTTTTTTTAGTTCCGACAGATGGATGTTATAGCACTAAGCGATGTGAACAAGAATCTATGTTTTTATTTGCCTCTTCCGGTCTTACTTTTTGAGTTAATGAGTTTCGCGTTTTGATAAATTTTGCGGTCAATTTCATCATTTTCTTCAACGTTTATACTCATATTTTGTTCAATATTTGAAGAATCTTAAAAACAAAATTATATTTGGAACCGGCATGAATGGGGCATCATTTTACATGTAAGGAGACCCTTTAATCTGTCTTTTTCGAGAAAAATGACTCGAGATTTTTTGAATGTCAATTTAATCTCTTTTTTTACAATAACTTGAGAAATATTAAGTATTTAAATAAATGGTAAACAGAATCTTGTTTTGTCATGACATAACTGATGTGAATATGTATTTTATTCATATTCGCTTTTTGAAAGAAATCTGTTTTTCGTAAAAAGAGATACCTTTTTTTGAAAATTTGTAATTTTTATTTTGAAAAAGTAGCTTGGTTTTCTATATTGCTAGGGGTAACCGAAGGTAATTTTGTAATAATAAACAAGGAAAAAACATTTTTTTTTACTTCCACAAAAATAGCTCCAAGTCCTCGGAACAATGTTATGGTAGACGGGAATGCCTATAACTTAAAAACCAAAATATATAGAACCAAACCGATTTCGGTTTTGGATAACCAATAGTTGGGCCTACGTTATGTGTTGTATTTAATTTTTTAATTGCTTAACTTTAAGTACAATTAAAAATTAAGTTTGAATGTTTTTCACTTAAAAAATTAAATGTATAGAGCCAAACGGTTACAAGTATTAGATGAATGTGATAAAGGACTATCAAATAAAACAAAAACGAATTATTTAAAAAGACTTAACTTTAAGCATCAAATTTAAAAAAGTGAGAACAACTTAATGGTAGATGGGAATGCCTACAACTTTAAAAAAAAACGATTTCAGTTTTTGATAGCCAATAGTTGAGCCTACGTTATATGATGTACTTAATTTTTAAATTGCTTAACTTTAAGTACAATTACCAATTAAGTTTGAAAGCCTGTCACTTAAAAAATAAAATGTATAGAGCCAAACAGTTACCAGTTTTAGATGAGCAAGATGCAGTACTTGCAATTTTTTTTATTATAATTACTTAACTTTAAGCAAAGCAATATTTTTTTTAAGTAAAACGTTAAGTGCTGCCACCTGGTGTTAAAAATTCAATATTTCTTTTTGAACAGTTAGGGTGAACAAGAATGAAGGCATCATTTTACAGAAAAGTAGACCCTTAAATCGTATTTTTTCGACCTTTTATCACTTGATATACTTTTTTGTCAATTTATTCAGTTTTTTAACAATGACGTCAGAAGTATTAAGTATTTTAAGAAATTGTTACCTTTTTCATATTGGTGTGCACCTAAGTAATATGGAAATGTATAAAATTAATCCTCGTTTTTTGAAAGAAAGCGTTTTTTTTGGTAGAAAGTGATACTTCTTTTTCGATTTTTTTAAAATACATTTTTTAATGGCTTCGTTTTCTTAATGTTTTAATGTTAACGAAGGCAATTTTGCTATAATAAATAAGGATAGTCCTGCGTAAATAAGTCCTGCGAATAATGCAATGGTAGACGGGAATGCCTATAACTTAAACACCAAAACAAATAGAACCAAACCGATTTCAGTTTTGGATAGGCAATTGATGTACCTACGGTACATGATGAACTCAATTTTTTAATTGCTTAACTTTAAGTTCAAATACAAATTTTTGCGATTTTTTTCGCTTTTCGATTTTCACTCAAAAACTAAAATTTATAGAACCAAACGGTTACCAGTTTTAGATGAATGAGATTTCGGACTTTTAGAAAGAAAAAAAAACATATTTTTGCAAATAACTTATATTATCATATTTTTTTTTTTAATGCCTTAATATTTAGGACACCTCTAGGGTCGTTACTATTTGTCAAACCTAGCTTAATTTTTGAGAGCGATGTGTACTCGTGCTTAGAATTGCAAATAGGCAGTTTAAAACATTTTATAACGTTATTGTATGACGTTATAGTAACCCAAACTTAAACACGTTTTGTGTCCTTTATTCAAGTCTAATCTAGGCTAATTTAAGATGGTAAGTCGTACACTCGGTTAGGTAGGTAATGCTGCTGTTTTTTTCATGTTTTATCAACAAATAACGAAAATATATATATATATATATATATATTTTAATTAATTTAAATTAAAATGAAAATATAGATCAAACCTAGGTTAGTTTTGGACAACAAGAACCCCTAACCAGAAGTAACATAAATGTGCTAGTTATATTCAAGATAATTTATATAGTTCCGCTATAAATAACGATTACATCACTTAGGGTAGATTTGGTCCTTTAGGTTTACGAAAACTTGTGAACGGAATGGACCAAATCTACCCCAAAAGTCTGTTTTCCCTCCACTTTGATGACATTTTTTTCAACTTTATAGCTAGGTTAGACCTGATTTCTTGGTCTTAAATGAAGGATCCATCTTTTCTTAATAACATGCCCAGTGACGAAAGTCAGGTAGCATGCATACGCAAGGAATTACAGGTCTTTGAACAAGGTATTGGGGGGGGGGGGGTAGATTTGGTCCAATAGGTTTACGATTTGCACCAAATCTACCCCACCCATGTCAAATTTGGTCCATTTGGTTAACCTAACTTAAAGTTTAATATCCATGCAATGTTAAAGGTAACAATTCACCTTTAACATGGTGTTTTGAACTGAGATAGCAGAATTGTAGAGCAGGCCGAGAAAATAAATTATAGTGAAATAATTTCATCGCTACGCTAAGTACTTTCGACACAGCCGAACCTAAATAAAAAAATAAGATTCGGTTTCGGGCCTACGAAACTTCGTGGGTATTATGACGTCATACCCGCTGAGTTCAGATTTGCGTGATGTGCAGCTTCCGCCTCGAACTAGCCGTAACCAGGGTAAGCTGAGCCTTAACCATAACAGTGTTCGCGTGTATTTTATAGTAACCGTGAAACTGCAGTGGGTTACCAGAAACCAACGATTGTTGTGAAGTAGAGATATTTTATCGTAAGATTCAGAAACCAACGCGTCCTATTTTGCGTCCTATCTGTCACTAGTCCGTCATTATTGTGTGCAATAGCTTCCATATCTGAGCTGCCACATGCATACGTCATACACTGACATGTAGGTTTTTTGAGACCATGAAGAAGAAAAAAGAAACATGCTCATCTTTCGACTGATATCCATCTATCATCTTAACAAATGTTATATTCGTTTTCAGCTCAAAATACCCCGTTTAGCCAAATTTGAAGACAACTTTCAAGGTGACTATTCGTTTTAAGCACGACCACGAGTTCTGTAAGGTAACAATGGGGTATGTTCACAAAACTTCCGCCACCAGGGCGGCGCTGTAGGAGAGGTAAACAACTTTGCGATTTTGCGATGTGACCTGAGGGTTGAGACACAAATCGTTCGTGGAAGAAGTCAAAATGAGACACAAATGCCGAGTAGTAGGTTCGTTGAAACGGTGCGAACTTGAAACGGTGCGTGCAAACAGTGAGAAAAAAAATGTTGTTCCGCATTTCTAACTAACCCACCAGCGAGAGACGGGGTGTGGTATCCATATCCACCACATACAAAAAATATAGTCTACTGTTTCACCAACCCACCCAGTGCAATGGCTGGCGGAACGCGTTATTTTTTGGGTAGACCAAGAAGTGCCATATCCACGTACCTTTCATACTTAGGGAGCCATACGTCAGTCAAAAATATAGATATTGCTTTGAAATTCGGTTTGGGCATCGTCCATACTTGGACCTCCAATATGTTTTCCGGTTTTTGAATATTGTTTGAAAATTTTGATTTTGCGTAATTTTTTCCCCCAAAAAAAGTTCCATCCCAAAATAAATTTTCTAATATATTCAAAAACCTGAAGATATATTGTTTGAAATTGTTTTATTTGTGGAAATCGCCCCCCCCCCAAAAAAAAGTTCCATCACAAAATAAATTTACAAATATATTCAAAACCTGAAGATATATTGGAGAACCAAGTATGGACGATGCCCAAACCGAATTTCACAGCAGTATCTATATTTTTGACTGACTTATGGCACCCTAAGTATGAAAGGTATGCCAGAAGTGGCACTTCTCCTATGGGAGCAATAAGTAAGTCAAAAATATATAAATTAGCCGTTTTCACGAAGGATTATTGCGCCGAAAAGATTCTGGAAAGTTCTGAAAAGTTTTACAAAGTTTTGGTATAGTTTTGGTAAGTTTTGGTCTTAGTATATTATACATTCCAAGAAATAAATTACTGATTTAGGCGATATTATCACTATTCAATAGTTATGGAAACATGTATTGAGCTCATAACAAGTTTATGATGCAAAATTGGCTGTTTTTTAAGAAAATATGCGTCTAGAGTCCATTCGTTCAGTTTAGCATACCGTCATACTATTGCTAGTTACTACATCTGGCAGCGCCATGGAACACAGGTCGGTCTGCGCATGCGCAGTGATGTGCCAGCATTGATTCGCCGCCGCTTCCGACCCGCGTGCCGCACGCACATGGACAAAGCCAAGCCGCACAGCCCGGCCGCCGGATTGGGCTGATTGGGCGAATGCGTCCAATAGCGTCAAACGCCACAGAATCTTGCTGAATCATTCTGAAGTTTTGAAAAGTTTCAGTGTGTGGAGACTGGCATCACAACTGACCTATCAATACTTATCTTGCTAATTACCACCAAACCGCAATTTTGTCAACATATTATATTCTTACCAACATATTACAGAATTCTGAGAGATATTTCTAGCAAAAAATCGCATGCTAAAGTTGTGTAGTTAAAGGGAAATAATGACCTTCTGATTTTGTCAGCTACAATTTCTTTGGCTACCGTTATGGTATTAAAATGATTTTATCTAAATTTAAGAATTAAATACAATTATTCCCTAACCCAAAGTTCAAAGTTTGAAAAAATTAAAAAGCAAGTACACATACTTCTTAAGGAGTTCATGATCTGTATTTTCCCTCCACTATTGGAAAGCGATACATCTGGCGCTTTTGTATTTTGTATGAAGTCCCAATTGAACGTTGTTGAATGGGCACTTCTAAACAAATCGCCGACACTAAATAGGTCGCCATCGATGTGCATCGATGAGCTTCTGATTTAACTGCCAGTTTTTGTATTTTTTTTTGGGGGGGGGAATTATAATTTTTCATGATAAAGTGTTATATACAGCCAGAGATAAAACTATACAAGACTCCTAATGTTGAAAACAAAATTAAGCAATTTTCACAAATTGAGGGTCGCAACCACTAACTAGGCCGCCGTTATATGCATCAGTTAACTGCTAATTTGGTTACATTTGTATTCAATGGCTGTTAATTGTAGAGGATCGTCGGGAATACAATCACAACAAGCAGAATGCAAAATATATTTTCCACTCCATTACGTAAAAAAGCAATACGGGAAAAGCCCACAGTTTTGATGAGGACCAAAAGTACTTGCAAGTACCGGAACTGTTAAAAGTGTGGAACGCTTATCAAGTTTAACTTGAAATATCTTTCGGTAGGAAGTTTTTATGCAAAATGTGATGAATGTGCAATATATTTTGGTCTCGTCGGTCGATTTCAAGTTATAACCGTTTTCACGAAGGATTATTGCGCTGAAAAGTTTCGGGAAAGTTTCTGAGAAGTTTTGGTATAGAAGTCTTAGTATATTATATATTCGAAGAAATAAATTACTGATTTAGGCGATATTATCATTATTCAATAGTTTTAGAAACAGGTATTGAGCTCATAACAAGTATATGATACAACATTGGCCGTTTTTAAAGAGCATATGCGTCTAGAGTCCATTCATTCAGTTAAGCATACCGTCATACTAGTTACTAAATCTGTCAGCGTCATGGATCACAGGTCTGTCTGCGCATGCGCACTCGACAATGCTGCCACATGATATCGGTTGAGTGTCCTCTTCAATCAACCGGTCTTTAAAGGGTCTAGAAACCCTTTAATTATTCGCATGAAAATGGCATAGGTACAACAAAGGCACGCGTAACTTCGGAAACGTTTTTAGATGAAATGGCGGGTAATGAGATGTCCCGATTAAAACAAAAGAGTTACTAGTTTAGGCTCCAGATCAGAGATGTTTTTTTTAAAAAGAAAACTTGGTATCGGTATTGGTATCGGCAAGGCCTTGCAGGACGCAGGTATCGACATGATATCGACACGGCTTAATTTGGTATCGGCAGCGGTATCGACATTTTACGCAACGGCAGTGAACTATAACGATACACAATCAAACAGTAGGTAAGGATTAAAAAAGTGATTTACAGCTTCATTGTCAACATTTTTGTCCTATCTCAAACGCGATACAAACAATCACCCGGTCATCATGTAAAACAGTACACCTCTAGTAGTTCTGAACATTTCTGATTCCGAATATTGACCCTTTCAAGCACTTTGTATGCATGCCAAGTGATTTTTGTTAATGATTGCGAGTCTGGCTTAAGATAGGTATCGGCAACGTATCGGCGCAAGCCCGTTTGGTATCGGCATGAGTATCGGCCGATACCAAAAAGCATCGGCGTCGATACGTCGATACCAAACAATCCCATCTCTACTCCAGATGTCGCCGTTGGTTATTTATGTCAAACGTTTTTCTCGTTAATTACTTTTAAGTTATAAGGAAATTACAATTATTTAAACGTCGTGGTATTTGTATGGTCAAGGGGCAGATTCAGCCAAATATCCAGCATGACCGAATTAGGTCAAAACTAAAAGTTTGCCTCAAGTCAAAGTCATGGGGTGACCCATGGGGTGGTCATGGGGTGACCCATGTAAGTCTCACGTTGCATAGTGACTAAACGTGTCCGACGAGACAAACACAATGGTGACGGAATCACATCGGTATCTTAAGCCTGTCAAGAATTATTGGCAAAGAAATGCTGGTGACCTCAAATGATCTTATTTGACCTTGTATGGGGCACTGAGCGAAACGTGTACCAGGATCACCACCAAGAAAGGCCTATTAGCAATTTCAGGACAAATCACCAAGGTAAGGGTGAAAATGTATACCACACACCCTCCGATTTCGCTTCGAAGTGGTGTATTCTGGACGCTGATTTCGTTTCTTGAATTTGTATGGTCGTCAGGTTACGGGGTCACAAGATACAGGCCAGCAAAATTCAGGCCAAGGTCAAACATTCAACTAAGTTTGCCATTTTATCTACAAGATAAACATAGATATCAGGGCAAAACTATATATCATTAAAGAGAGGAAGAAACACAGAACATGATGGCATAACAAGTTACCCCCTAAGGCCAAAACTTGACAATTTGACCTGATGACATTGAAGTCAGGTCAAGGTAAAACCATGTTTGCCCGCTTCGATTTGTTTTTATTTACACAAAAGTTTGTTCATTCAGTTGGTAACATGCATGCATAATTGAGCTTGGCAGCTGAAACTCCTTGGGGATCAACAGGGGCCATATATCATGTCCTCGTTTCTCCAGCGAGTTTACTAATTTCGGTAAATCGTCTATTTCGGTAAGCGGTGCGCAATGCCGTCGCATCGGATGTCCATCAGAGGACGATACGAATTATTTATATTATTGGCTATTTTATTTTTTGATTTATTGTTATTTATTTGTATTGCAATGTGAAATTAACCCGCACCGTGCCGGGGGTGCTTAGACGCCCCCCTAAGGTTTTTCAAAGATAGCAGACAAACGGCGGCGCTGCGCGCCACAGTTTTTGGTACAGCTGTTTGGGCATCAATTACCCACATTGTGTGAAATTCTTGACCTTTGTCACAGTTTGTGGACGATTGGTTTCAAACTTACAGGATTTCATGTGATAAGTACATACAATTTGTTTATCTATGATTTGTTTATATCTCTGACCTAAGGTCGGGTCAATTTCGTGACCTCCACATTATAAATACGAAACGAAACGAAATACAAAAAAAAATAAAAAAAATAATATAGCCAATAATTTAAATAATTCGTATCGTCCTCTGATGGACATCCGATGCGACGGCTTTGCGCACCAATGGAGAAATATTAATGGAGATGGAGAAATATTAAAATGCTTCCTATTCCGAGGATGCGCATGATATCAGTCCAATTCTTTCTGAATCATGTTATCATAGGTCATTCGTGATGATCCAGGTGCAATTTGTGTTCATTGATCCTTACAGAGTCAGCCGAGGACGAGGTCATCCGAGGTCACCAAAGCCTTTTTGTCAATACTTCTCGACAGAATGAAGATAGAAAAGTGAATCCGGCACCAATGTGTTTATCTCGTCGAGACACGTCTCCTAATATGCAACATGGCCTACTTTGGCCACCATTTGACCTTGACCTGAAGTCAATTTGTTGTTAAACTGACCTGGTCAACAGGAATATGATTGGAAGTGCCTTGACGAGACAAACACGATGGCGTCACAATTATTGTTTTATAATTAGATAAAAAGCTATTTGCGGAAAACAGTTTTGCGCTCCCAAAAACATTTGTGACCTTTGATGACCTCTGGAGTAGGGTGACAATTTTGTATATGGCAAAAAATGAAATTTTTATTTTTATTGGGACGCCCCCGCAAAATGTGATGGTGGCTGTACAAACTGCGTATGCAAAATTTAATTGAAATATATTAATATTTAAAGGTTGCGCAATGGACTCAAAATTTGCCCATATAGTCGAGTGTGAAGCTGAGTACCGTTTATCACCACCTACCATTACGGTACCGGTCTAGTGAATTTGAGCACATTTCTGCCATTTGATGGACTTAAAATGTTGAAACATTTGATCAAAAGGATACGTTTGCTATAGGCATGATTTTGGAAGTGCCTTTGGACTTGGCACACTACCTTGCTCAAGGTCAGGTTAATTTCGTGACCTCCCCATCATAAGTGAACTAAAAAATGTACAAACGCTTCCTATTCAGAGGATACGCATTCGATCAGACCAACTCTTTCAAGATCATGCTATCATAGCTCATTTGTGCATGATTCAGGTGCGATTCTTGCCCAATGGCACCTACGAGGTCACCTGAGGTCATTTGAGGTCACCAGCACTTTTCGGCAATAACTCTTGATGTACAAAAGGCATAGACGTGAGACCGACATCATTGTGTTTGCCTCGTTCATACGTGTCTCACAACACCCAACATGACTTACCTGGATCACCACATGACCTTGACCTGACATCGAATTTTGACGTTAAATTATTGCCCTGCCTTTGACGCGATAACGTCTAATTATTGTCCTATGCTTATTGGGTGAGAAGTTATAAACGAAGACTTCTTGACAAAGAAGACCCCAGTTTGACCTTTGATAACCTCTGGAGCCCTAACTATTGACATGATCTAAAATTTGACGGTACACAAGCAAACGACTGCATTTTCAAAGAACTTTCGATTTTTTTTCTCGCTGTCATAGTTAACGTGATATTTCGGGAACTCTGGGTAATACTACAAAGGTTGTCAAATTTTACCTTCGATGACCTCTTGTGACCTCAATATTAACCTGAGCGAAAAAATGATAAATAAATTTCGACATCAATTTTGGCGAGCTACCGAACGTTTTTATTTTTAGCACCGCGCTGCGTACCAAACGCGTACCAAACACGTATTTAGACGCAGCTTGTGTCGCTGTCAGTCTTTTGCAGCTCTTCTTCAGGAATTGATATTTTTTAATATAAATAGTTTCAGAACATTCTCCCAAGCCCTTTTATTTTTCTGCATGTGAATACCAGCCCGGTTCCAAAAGCCAGTTACGTGTTCAATCGTTTCCGCAACAGCGTATCTCCTAGTCAACCTTTTCATTAGAGGTGAATAAAATAGGAGCACTTCGCGATAGGAAAACATGTGTTATCCTCTTATTAACTCTCCAGCGTGCTTTATGAGGCACAACTTATATTTTGCTCGCGTTTTAACAGCCATGTCACGGAGGACCAAACACCTGCACTATCAATTGTGACCTACGCAACGCAGTGGCACATAAACTGACCAGTGATGGGAAGTGCTCAGCCAAGAGGTTGCAGCTGTTACCGAGGGCGTCAACACACAATTTTGAGTGGAGAGGGCAGTCAGGTGTTGGGGGGGGGGGGGGGGGGGGGGGCTAACCAGGTGTTTGCCCCAGTCTCTGGGCTAATTATAAAATCCTGCTAATCTGAGGGGCCAGGGCGATCTTTGGGGCGCCGGCCCCAGCAACCCCCCCCCCCCCTCCAACTCCGGTGGCGACGCCCATTGCTGTTACTGTTACTGTTATTCTTATCCTTGTTAACTATTGACCTGAGCTAAAATTTGAGGACACCAAGTGCGATTGCATGTTTCCAGAGCTTTCGATTGCGTTTTTCCGTTTGTTCTTAGCTATCATAGTTCCCGAGATATTTGGGAGTATTCGAAGCGAAGTCCTAAAACTGGAATATCTGACCTTTGATGATCTCGGGTGACCTGAGACGTCAATAATGACCTGAGCCAAAAAATGAACGAAATAGTTTTTTTACAAGCTTTCCAACGTTTTTTGTCTCGGTTTTTGGCTACGTCCCATAGGAGCAGAGTTCGAGGGGGTCGTCTAAACGCCCCCCCCCTGCCCCCGGCACGGCGAAGGTGGCGCTGAGCACCGGCACGGCGCGGGTTAATATCATGAGTGTATTCAATAGGACAGGCGCTTTCAAATGATGCCCATATTACTTACATTTGGAGGAAACTGAAATTCGTAAACTCGCTGGGCAAATTAGGCCATGACATATGACCCCTGTTGTCACATGGGTGGAAAATCCTATAGGGCAGCCCTGGCCGCGGCCGGGGCAACTTCAATGTTGCTCCGGCGGGGCCGGGGCAACTTTTTGGGAGCCTTTTTTGCAAGCCCTTAGTTATTTTATTTAAAAAGAATACATAAACGTAAATATAACCCCAGCATAAAAATGCATACTTGGGACGACTATCTGTGAACAAAATATGGGTAAAATTGCGCTTTCGGTGCGCTTTCGAATGGGGAGGGGGGAAGTAGTCAAGGGAGGCTGTGTCTTGGCAACTTTGTCTTGGTGTGCACCTCGGCAGGTCAGAAAACTTTTGTTTTCGGGGGAGGCACAGTTGGAGTCGTTATCTCCGGTCTAAAGGAGGCATCATTTCCGATCCAAAGGGGTGCCGCTGGTACTCACGACTCAAGAGGCGCCACCTGCACTCGAGAGTGGCGCCTTCGGTGTCCAGACGCCCAGGAGAGGCGCCCTCAATCGTGATGCCCTCCCGCATGTCCATGAAGTTGGCGACGGATTCGGATTCGAATTCAGCGTCGAGTAGTGATTCGCTTCAAAATGTGGTAATAGTTCAATTCGGGCACGCTGATCACGAAAATAACATTCATTTTGAAATTCAAGGTCATCTTCAAGGTCATTTTTAAGGTCAAAGGACGGGAGGCTCAAAACGACCCGAAGTTCGGCCCGAAGTGATTGTCCGATCGAAACAATAATGGTCTCATTCGATTCCTCGGGTCAATACGCACCCTTAGTTAGAATGTGACCTAACTTGACCTCTCCGTGACGTCATAGGTCACCATAATGGGGTCAATGAGATGTTTCTGGCATCAGGTTACCCCAGAGATGCCGAATGGCGTTTGAATCATCCCGATCCGACTGCTGGTGCCTGATATATCGCTTTGACGACCGCGATTCTTGCCGCCATTTTCAATTTCAAATCCATATAACTCAAAATTTTACCAACCGATTTTTTTTTTGTTGGTCAAACGATCTGCTATTGTTTTGGCTTAAAGGGAAATAATGACCTTTTGATTTTGTTAGCAACAATTTCTTAGGCTACCGTTATGGTTTTAAAATTATTTATTTAAATTTAAGAATTAAATAAAATTATTCCGAAATTCAAAGTTGTAAGTTTGGAAAAAATACAAAACAAGTACCTTGTGTACTTCATGAAGGTCAATGACAAATTCGTCCTTCCCTACCATTGTTTACATCGAGTGCGGCATTTTTGGAGGCTCTGTGACGTTTCCGATCAACTGAGCGCTGCTCGGACACACGCTAGTAGCGCTAGTAGCGCTTTCGTTCTCCATGGCAACCAGGCGTCAGCCAATTCAAAAGCAGAAAGAGAATACGTTCTGGCTTTTCATTGGCTCACGCCTGGTTGCCATGGAGAACGAAAGCGCTACTAGCGTGCGTTCGAGCAGCGCTCTGATCCGTGAAGCAATCCGTGAAGCATCCGTGATGCATGACTGACTATCAGTATAAGTCATGAATAACAACAACATGCAAACTATACCAACTCGAATAAAATAAGGGCGAAATGAATTGAACCCCAGGCAAGCTAGTATTCGCAAAGCACTAGGCACTGCGCCACAATAGCAAAAGGTGAGGGAAATGCATATTGGATACAATATTATTACGTCACAAGTTTCTGAAGTGTCAACTACTATGAAATACAGTGATAAAATACCTTTAATAATGATTAACAAGAAAATTCAAGCTTAAAAACAATAATTTTAATAAGTCTTTAATTAGCTTTCAACTCAAAATTAGACATATTTTGCAATGCTACACAAGAATGGCACCAGTGACATCATTAACAAAGCCTGCTACGGGACTTGGGTATACTAATCAGGAACAACTCGCCACAATGGTTAAGTGCGCCGAGAAGCATGACAATGACTTTGTAAACAAATCGCCGACGCTAAATAGGTCGCCGTCGATGTGCATCGATGAGCTTCCGATTTAATTGCCAGTTTTGTGTTATTGTTTGTTAGTTTTTTTGAAATTTTTTTATTTTTCATGATAATATAAAGCATAGTGTTATATACAGCCACAGACAGATTATACAATACTCCTAATGTTGAAAACAAATGAATCGATTTTCAAAAATTGAGGGTCGCAACCACTAACTATGCCGCCGTTGATGTGCATCGATGTGCTTCCGATTGTATTGCCACTTTGTCCAATCGCTGTTAGTTTTAGAAGATCGCCGGGCATATAATCACAACAACCAGAACGCCACAATATATTTTCCACTCCATTGCGTAAAAAAAACAATACGGAAAAGCCCGCAGTTTGATGAGGACCAAAAGTACTTGCAAGTACCGGTCGTTAAAAGTGGGAAACGCTTATCAACTTTAACTTAAAATATCTTTCGGTAGGGAAGTTTCATGCACAATGTGATGAATTTACAATATATTTTGGTCTCGTCTGGCGATTTCAAGTGCTAACTCCATTTTTGTGGAAAAAGGTCATTATTTCCCTTTAAATGTCACGAAATATCAGTGGCCTGCCTGGACACTGGCCTGCTAATGGGCCTTCCCACGACTTCCTGACATCAGCTCTCCTAATGACGCTATCTCCTGATCTGACCGCTCACAGTCACTAGATCGGGCAGGGCATGTTCAGAGGCCCGCCTCGCAATTACAATAATGCTACTCATTTTTCACGATAATGTTTCGACCTATTTTGTATTTCCCTAAAGGAAAAAGGAAAATAATCAGACTGCCAGTGTTCCGAACTGACGAGTTGTATTTCTGTCGGCGTTCCCAATCCCATTGGGCTTCAAAGAAACGGTAATGGCATATCCCACGCAATGGTCGGCAATTAGCTCCGGATCAAACGGTGTCCGGGTGACTGATATCTTTGATAAGCTTTTGAACCTTGTAACAACACATAATCCCTATTAAGCCTCTTATGTACACCTATTGCATCAGTCTGTCGCTCTAGTTCTCTCTCCCCCTCCCCCTCTCCCTCTCTCTCCCCTCTCTCCCCTCTCATCAGTCTGTCGCTCTAGTTCTCTCTCCCCCTCCCCCTCTCCCTCTCTCTCCCCTCTCTCCCCTCTCATCAGTATGTCGCTCTAGTTCTCTCCTCCCCCTCCCCCTCTCCCTCTCTCTCCCTTCTCTCCCTCTCATCAGTCTGTCGCTCTAGTTCTCTCCCCTCTCTCCCCTCTCTCCCCTCTCTCCCCTCTCTCCCCTCTCTCCCCTCTCTCCCCTCTCTCCCCTCTCTCCCCTCTCTCCCCTCTCTCCCCTCTCTCCCTCTCTCCCCTCTCTCCCCTCTCTCCCCTCTCTCCCTCCCTCTCTCCCCTCTCTCCCCTCTCTCCCCTCTCTCCCCTCTCTCCCCTCTCTCCCCTCTCTCCCATCTTTCCCCTCTCTCCCCTCTCTCCCCTCTCTCCCCTCTCTCCCCTCTCTCCCCTCTCTCCCCTCTCTCCCCTCTCTCCCCTCTCTCCCCTCTCTCCCCTCTCATCAGTCTGTCGCTCTAGGCCTCTCTCTCTCTCCCTCTCCCCTCCTACAATTGACTCTGTGGTAACATTACACAAGCTGAAATATGAACCGGAATTTTTTGTATTTGTATTTCCCTGCTGGGAAATGCACTTTCGTTACAATTATTGAACAGACTGGTGGGAAAAAATCAGTAAAATGCATGGGTCTACCCGAAGGGAACATTTGGAAATTATGTTAGGTGAAATCACTTCAGCGACATACTCTGTCTTAAAGGGAGTGTGCCTACTCACATCGCTTAGTTGGGGTTATTGACACTGGTCTATAGAACATAATTTTCTGAATTGAACCATTACTTCATTTTTCCAGATTCACCCTAGTTGCTGGGATATTCCAAGACCCTAGGAACTTGCTTGGGAGCAAAAAGTTATCGGGTAGACCCCAGAGGGTTTCCCGCTACTACAAGCACTGCAACTATCGATTACACCGCTAGCATATCATTAGCACTGGCCAATAGCAATTCGACAAAACAGCTCGTGCGCGCTGATAGCAGCAGCCGAACAGAAACAGATCTGGGTGGCCATCATGCTTTTCGACGTTTGTTTACAATTGTTCGTATCGCTCGCCGCACTAAGAGCTGAAGTTTTCGCAGGAGTTGGCCGCCAGGGACATCTAGTGAGCCAGGGTGTATGCCGTCGCAAGTAAATGGTTGCAGTTAAATATTATAACGCTATATATATATTTATATATATATATATATATATATATATATATATATATATATATATATATATATATATATATATATATATATATATATATATATATATATATATATATATATATATATATATATATATATATATATATATATATAATATATATTAT